>JACEEZ010001918.1:247500-376545 GCA_016584305.1 Chionoecetes opilio
AAATAAGCATAGAGTACCTGACTTCAGAAAGGTTAATTAGGCAGGATTAAGAACACACCTGGAGGGGATTAACTGGGGGTGTAGGATGGAGGGGAAGGTTGAGGTCCGGGCGGAGAGAGGTGTCAATGAGGTCAGTGCTGATGAGGATTATACATTATCTGTAAGGATTTTAATTGCAGGTCAGAAAAACAAATTCCTTATAGGGCGATAAGATCAAGGAAAAACGACCCCAAATGGATGACTGCTAATTTAAAACACAACATACGAGTTAAAAAAAAACCATGTACTTAAGGGTCAAGACAGAACAGGTGAGCAGAGAACAGTATAATGTGATGGCTAGGACAGTGAAAAAGTTAACAAGAACAGCAAAGAACTATTATGATATTAAGGTCGCTGGCCAGGCAAAGACTGACCCTAAGTGATTTTTTCAGGTCTATAAGACAAAGACTAGGGATTTATTGGGACCGTTAAAAATAGAGCAAGGGGATATTGTAAGTTCTGATGCAGATTTTTGTAAAATTTTAGATGATTATTTCCTAAGTGTTTTTACATAGGAGGATATGCAGATGGTACCTGATAGTGAACAGATGTTTAAAGGAAAGGATGATGAGAAACTCAAAGATATTGTGATAACTAGGGAAATGGTAAAATAAGGTATAGATAGAATGAAGAATTTTAACTCACCAGGACCAGACGAAGTTTATCCAAGGGTATCAAAATAATGCAAAGAGGTTGTTAGTGAATCATTAATGCATATTTTTAGGAAATCGGTTGATATAGGGGAGGTGCCGTTAATATGGAGGAAGGGAGATGTAGTTTCCATATTTAAAAAGGGTGATAGAGGATTAATGTCAAATTATCGACCCGTTAGCCTGACGTCAGTGGTAGGTAAATATACTGGAATCTATTATTGCAAAAAACAATAGAGAGCATCTAGAAAAGGATAGATTGGTAAATGATTCACAACACGAGTTCACCAAGGGTAGATCATGTTTCACTAAGTTCTTGAGTTTTGATAGGAAAGTTTATGAAACAGCAGACAATGACGAGGACTATGATACCTGGACTTTATTTATAGTATACCTGGACTTTAGGTAGGCATTCGATAAGGCACCACACGAGAGACTCTTAAATTAGGTTAATGCTCATGGGATAGATGAAAAGGTCCTTCGTTGGATTAGATCATGGCTAAGTGATAGGCAACAAAGAGTTACAATTAATGGTTCTAAATCTGAATGGGGAGAGGTAACATGTGGAGTTCCACAAGGGTCTGTTTTGGGTCCATTACTATTTTTTATTAACATCAACGATTGTGGGATGTGGGATTGTGGGATTAGCAGTGATATCAGCAAGTTTGCTGATGATACTAAGGTAGGTAAAATTCTTAGATCACAGTCTGAAGTAAATATATTGCAGGGAGACTTAGATAAATTAAATGAGTGGGTAGTCAGGTGACAGATGGAATTTAATATTGACAAGTGTAGCGTAATTAATGTTGGTAGAAAAAATCCTGGTAATAGATACACTATACGCAATGTATCGCTGAAAAGATCAGAAGGTGATAAAGATCTGGGAGTGAGGGTGAGCTCAGACCTCCGTCCCAGGAAACAATGTATTGAGGCTAGAAATAGAGTTAATAGGGTGATAGTATTAATTACTAGGAATGTTAAAATTAGTAGTGCTGAGGTTATGCTAAAGCTTTAATTGGCTCTAGTCAGACTTCACCTAGACCAGTGCTCTTCAACCTTTTTTGATGTCGTCCACCCCTAGTAGTGGTAACAGCTGTCCACTACAATTTTTTTCTCTCTTTAAAATCTCACGGCTCTGTCATTTTAAATCTAACTATATCATTCTACAAAATATATAGGTAGGAAAAGGCAGCTTCACTCTTGTAGGATATGTTTTCCGGAATGGGCACCAAGGTGAAGGGAGACGCCGCGGGCTAGCGGCCCCGGGCCAGTTCCCTCCACCCCTCTGTACTGAAAGGATTATACCCAGACCGGGATAATATATTTTATTATCCCCTCTCACATGGCGCAAGTGAGTTTGGACGTTCAGGCTCTTATCCAGCAGGCCTGACGACGAGACCAGCATGGCTCCACCACATCCACGCTTCGCTACGCCCTCAAGAGCACGCCGAGGCCGAGGCACACCAGGCGGGAGCTCCACGCGCACCCAGCAACAGGCCATGAACGCACTGTAGGCTCAGATGGCGGTGTTGGCTGCAGGCGGCCGTGGTGTTGCACCCACTCAGGTCGTGAGGCCTTCCACGGCGGCTGCTCCTGAAAAGTGCGAGACAGAGATGGCACCAGCAGCGTTCAGGACGTGGCGCCGATCCATGGAAACGTGGGTCACATTGAACGCATGGCCTCAGCTCACAGCTGTCCTTCACATCCGCCTGACCTGCGTTCCTGCACTCCAACGGACGATCGACTCTAGGATCCCGGGCGATCAGTGGGAACAGCTGTCACCCAAGGAAGCCCTGGACGTCATCGGGGGAATTGTGCTACAGGCGTCGAACCAGGCAGTGCAGTGGTGCAAGTTTTTCGACAGCAGGCAGGATGAAGGGGAGCCCATGAAAAGGTATTTTCAGCGGTGCTCTCAGGAGGCCGTGGAGTGCAGGTTTCAGTGCCCTTCGTGTTGCAGTGATCTATCGCAGTACATGCTGCTTCGCAAGCTTGCGGTGGGCCTGAGAGACCCAGTGTTGAAAAGGGAGGTTTTTCAGGCTCACTTTGATTACAAGAGTGTGGAGGAGTTGAGGGATAAGTGTACATCTTTTGAAGCAGCGGTGAGGGATGCGGGTTACCTGTATCGTGCACCTGGCTGCGCGGCCGTGCCGGAGACGAGTGCTTTGTGGGATGATGACGTCACGGGTGATAGGAGGTATCGGCTGGCCGTGGCCACACAGGCCGGCCAGGCACCGGCTATCCCCGCAGCCGTGTTCAATGTGGGAACTGTGGTAGTGCACATACCCCTGGCAAAAGTTCCTGCCCTGCGAACGGGGCTGTCTGCCGTTCCTGCTCCAGAGTTGGGAACTTTAAAAGGTGTTGCAGTAGCAAGCCAGCCCCCAGTGCGTCTGTGGTGTCTGGCGCGGTTACGGCGGCGGCAGCCCAGGTATCGCGGCACCCGAGGCTGGTGGTGTCAGTGTCCAAGGCCCGGGGTGGCGGGCCACCGCCTACTTCGGTGTCCGCTGTTGCCGGCTCTATGGTGTGTGTGGCTGGGCTTGCCCTGCTCCAAGACCTCGGCCTCCACCCGAGGCAGCTTCAGGCATGCAAGGGGTTGAGGGACGTAGCAGACAAGCAGCTCCAGTGCCTTGGGTCCGCCCCGTGCCGCATCAGTGTGGGCGGGGAGGCCACGACTCAGGAGGTCTACTTTGTGGGTACATCCAAGGCCCTTTACCTGTCACTTGAGGCATGAAAGAGCCACGGCCTTGTTCCTGATGACTTTCCCCATCACCCGCGGGCTGTGGCTAGGGTGGGTGGGCTGCATGCCACCAAGGACCCAAGCACCTTGGGGGATGGCCTTCCCCCGCGACCGAGTGAAGTGCCTCTGTCGCCACTGGAGGAGAATGTAGAGAAATTGGAAGCATGGCTGATTAGGCACTTCTCGTCTACAGTTTTTGATACCAGCAGGTCTCCGTTACCAGTCATGGCTGGTGCCCCCCACCGCATCCATTTGAAACCTGGAGGAATGCCCTACGCTTGCCATACTCCTGCTTCTGTCCCTAAGCACTGGGAGGCGGAGGTGAAGGCCCAGTTGGAGGAGGACGTCAAGAGAGGCGTCATTGAGCCGGTGCCCGCCGGTGAAGCCACGGAATGGTGCACCAGAATGGTGGTAGTGGCTAAGAAGAATGTCCAGCCCAAACGCACCGTGGACTTCCAGCGCCTCAATGCAAGTAGTTTGAGGGAAACCAACCACACACCAGCCCCGTATGACATGGTTTCCGGGGTCCCGGTGCACTCATTCAAGACTGTCGCTGACGCCTTCTGGGGGATCCACCAGATGGAGCTGGAGGAGGAAAGCAGGCGCCTAACAACATTCATCACACATGGGGTCGCTTCAGGTATTGTAGGACGCCCATGGGACACTGCTCAGCCTCTGATGCGTACACAAAGTGGTTCGACGACGTGATCCAGGACATGCCACGGAGATACAAGTGTGTGGATGACACTGTCCTCTATGATTCCAGCATAAAAGAAGCGTTGGCATACTTTTGAGTTCCTGGAGACGTGTGCCCGGGCAGGAGTTACGTTGAAACCCGAGAAATTCATGTTCTGCAGAAGGGAGGTCGAGTTCGTGGGCTTCCTCCTCGGCTGGGACTGCTACCAACCATCCTCTGAACGTCTGAGGGCCATCACGGACTTCGCGATGCCAGACCAGCCGTCGATTACTGACATCAGGTCGTGGTACGGCCTGGTCAACCAGTTGGCTCCTTTCCTAGCAACCGCACCTGTGATGGAGACCTTCCACGATCTCTTTAAGAAGCCGGCTACCAAGCGGATATACTGGGACGACTAGCTAAGCCACAGGTTCCACCAGGGACAGGACACCATCTGCCAGCTGGCCAGGCAAGGGTTAGTGTATTACGACAAAACCAGGCTCACAGCAGCTGTGACGGACTGGAGCAGAGAGGGCATCGGTTTTGTTATCCTGCAGCAGTACTGTGCCTACACGTCACCAGACACACCATTCTGCTGCAAAGGGGGTTGGCGACTGGCCCTGTGTGGGAGTCGGCAACTCAGCAAAGCGGAGGCTACGCTGCGGTGGAAAGCGAGGCGCTGGCAGTGGCATGGTGCCTGCACAAGGCCAGGCTATTTCTTCTCGGGTGCCCAAACCTCATCCTGGTAACTGATCACTGCCGGTCGGCTTGTTTGGGGACAGGGCACTCACAGACGTGGTAAACCCACGCCTGCTCAGATTTTAAGAAGACGTTACTCTACAGGTTCACCATGAAGTACCTACCAGGCAAGAGGAATTGTGCTGCGGATGCCTTGTCACGTTTCCCCTCCATCAAGGCGGCGCCTGACATGGGGGACACGGAACTAGAGGATGATTTGCACGCTACAGTGTGTGCGGCCACGGTCTCAACACTGATTGAGGACGGCTGCATCACCATGGACGAGGACGCCGTTTCTAAGGCTGCAGCAGAGGACCCAGGGGCCACATTCAGAGACACTAACGTCCATGCTAAACAGCTTAGCAACTGTCATCAGCTGTTTTGATATTCTGCGTGGAGATTGATGACGTACTTAAGGACGTTAAGTTGTCAAAACAAGGCGACTGCCTATAAGGTGGTGTTGAGGACGCAAGATACATAAAAATACTCATAAATTGAGTATATATGATGTTTTCTGACTCAAGAACTGAACAGGGCAAGTATACAAACGAAATTAGGCCAATAACAAACCCAACCACTTTTGGTGATATTGTTTTGTGGAGATGAGCCAAGAATGGTGAGCTGCGGCATCTCACTCGCTCGGGTAGCGACTAGCGATGCCAGACACCACCACGCGCACGGCTCCGCGTCAGACTGAAGGTAAAGTGCCCTTTTCCTTAATTAAAGCCCAAGCCCTTGTCCATCCAGCAGTGATGGGTACCGGGTGTTAGCCGGGGGTATGTGACCCGCCTCCCGGGGTGGCGGCCTCCCCCAACTGGCAGGAAGACGAGCTACAAATAGATTATCAAGCGAAAAAGATCACAAGAAGAAGAAGAAGAAGAGCGCCCTATGACTCTGAAGGAATTAGCTAGAATAGCTAGAATACAAGGAAGTACAGCCACCGGCGTGTTACCCGCGTGTATGTGGAGGTAGAAACAAGTGTTGAAGCGACGGAGGTGACACAGGGGATGAAAGAAGGATGGAATAAGCTAGAAAATAGAAATAAGTACAACGACCTTGAAAATGCAGGCCGCGGCTGCTGCCTTGTGATTGGCTGACACGTTTGAGACACAATCTGATTGGCTGGCACGTTTGTTTTTTCACAATTGTGATTCGCTGGCGAGGCTGTGACGTCGTTGTAGTCGCTCAGCCAATCAGCTATCGATGCCCATAGCAACCATGTGCCACCACTGCCATATCTCGTACTGGAATACCCACTAGCTCCGGGGTGTAGAAATAGAGGGAGTTAGTTAAGCTAACCACCGTGGCCTTTAACTTTCTCTGACTGTCTGCCCAGGGTACCAGATCTTGAAGGTGCAGGGGAACGAGTGGCACCCCCACAAGTCACAGGAGGTGGCTTGCCTTCGCCCCTACATCTCGGTGAGAGACAGGTTGGCCGTAGGCTTGGTCACCTATACCTTCGATCAGGACTACGTGCACCTGGTCATTCCCGAGTCCCTCCGGCACCGCGTTGCAGCAAACCTGCACGCCGTACACCAGGGCCTTGACTCAATGTTGAGGCGTGCCAGGCAGTCAGTATATTGGCCTGGTATGGAGGGCGACCTGCAGCACCATCGGTCCCTCTGCAATGTCTGCGAGACTCACAATCCCTCCCAACCTACGAATCGCTCGTCCTGACACCCATGTCTGACTACCCCTTCCAGCAGGTGGTAGCGGACCTGTTCCACCTGGAGGGGCACACATATCTGGCATACGCGGACCGCCTCACTGGCTGGCTGGAAATCGCACACTTTCCCACTGAGGCCACGTCTGGGAGGATCATCACTCGCCTGCGGGAGTACTTCAGGAGGTGGGGGGATCCGGAGCAAATCTCCACGGACGGCGGCACGAACCTGGCCAGTTTCGAAATGACGGATTTCTTCAAGTCTTGGGGAGTGGGGGCTCTCGTCAGCACACTACCCTCAATCGAACGGCAGGGCTGAGGCTGCCGTCAAGACCGCTAAGAGGTTGCTCAGGAGCAACACATCTGTATGCATATGTTAGGTATTCTTTTTGTTATGTTGTTCAGTCAGGCATATTGTAATGCTATTTTCTTTTTCTTGGGGGGGGGGGGGAGATGTAGGATATGTTTTCCGGAGTGGGCACCAAGGTGAAGGGAGACGCCGCGGGCTAGTGGGCCAGGGCAGACATTCAGAGAGAGTTAAAGGCCACGGTTGTTCGCTCAACAACATCCCTCTATTTCTACACCCCGGAGCTAGTGGGTATTCCTGTACGAGACATGGCAGTGGCGGCACATGGTTGCTATGGGCATCGATAGCTGATTGGCTGAGCGACTACAATGATGTCACAGCCTCGCCAGCGTATCACATAGTATTTCTCAAAAAGTTTCAGCCAATCACAAGGCTTCCACGCTCTCAGCTGTGTTTACAAATTTATCATCCACACCAAAATTAGCTCTGATGATCCACCCTTCTTCCTCCTCCTCCTCCTCCGCCTCCACCTCCTACCTTCTCCTTCTCCTCCTCTTCCTCCTCCTAACCTTTTCTCATAGCAGTTTGGTGTACTGGTAGTAGTTACAACAGCACTATATCAGTAGTAGTTGTAGTAGTAGCAGCAGTAATAGTAGTAGTTGTAGTAGTAGCAGCAGTAATAGTAGCAGTAGTAGTAGTATAGTAGTAGTGGTGATGAAGGAGGAGGATTTAAGTAGAGGAAGAAGGGAAGAGAAAGAAGAGAAGAATAAAGGGTAAGAGGAAGGAGGAGGAGGAGGAGGAGGAGGAAGAATATTCTTATATAATTATTATTGTTCTTATTGGTTCTGCTGTTTGTCTTGTGTTTGGGTAGCCAGATTTGTGATAACTACGTGTAGGTGCTGTCTGCCACAGAGCCATGCGTGGTGGTGTCTGGCATCGCTAGTCGCTTCTCGGCGGGTTGAGATGCCGCTCTCACCACTCTTACTTGGCACATCACAAAACAAACTCACCACAAGCGCTTGGGTTTGTTGTATGCCGGTGACTTGTACTTCCTTGTGTTATAGCTATTCATTATTCCTTCCGAGTAATAAGGCGCTCTTCTTCTTCTTCTTGTGATCTTTTTCGCTTGATATCTATTCGATCGTAGCTCGCCTTCCTTAAGTGTTGCGGGGAGCCACCACCCCGGGAGGCGGGTCACAAACCGCCGGCTAACACCCGGTACCCATTCACTGCTGGATGGACAAGGGCTTGGGTTTTAATTAAGGAAAAGGGCACGCCACTATACCTTCAGTCTGCCGCGGAGCCGTGCGTGGTGGTGTCTGGCATCGCTAGTCGCTACCCGCCGGTGTGGTAAAATGCCGCCGCTCACCACGTACTCTCGGCCCATCACCCCAAAACAAACTCACCACAAGCTCATGGGTTTGTTATATGGCCTAATTTAATTTGTATACTTACCCTGTTCAGTTCTTGAGTCAGAAAACATCATATATACTCAATTTATGAGTATTTTTATGTATGTTGCGTCCTCATCACCACCCCTATAGGCAGTTGCCTTGTTTTGACAACTTAACGTCTTTAAGTACGTCATCAATCTCCACGCAGAATACCAAAACAGCTGATGACAGTTGCTAAGTTGCTAAGCATGGACGTTAGCGTCTCTGAATGTGGCTCCAGGGGGGGAAGCCAGCAACGGAGGTAGTATCGCCAGCAACGATCTGCTCTCCGACTACCTAGATACTACTTTTCCTTACGACGGAAGCTACAAAGCCTCCTTCGATAGGTCGTAAACGCGTCGGAAGGCGCTGACTGGCTAAGGCGAGTAATGACGTCATCAAGCTCATCATCAGTCACCAGCCAATGACAAACTGTTTTTAAAACTTCTCGACCAATCACAAGTCAGCGAGACATATTTCCGGGCAAGAATGGCATGTCAGACTACCTCTCTCCGCCTTCTGTCCCCGTCATCTCAAACTAATTCTCGTTATATTTGGAATGCTTGCGTTTTAAGGAGTTTTAATGTATCAGATAATAAGATATATAAGTAAGGAGCCTGTGTTGCTGGTGTTTTGGTGGTAGAAGGTGTGTACGTGGGTTGAAATAGTGAATATTTGTGTTTTGGGGCGGCCCCGCGGCAAGAATTTCTCCGTCACTCACTGCCCCGCCAGCAGTCACCTCATCATAACATCTATAAATCACCCTTATTTAAGGTGACACACGGTGCTACATTGATTTAGATAATGACACGTGTATATAACATCTCACCATAATCACTAAGTTGTATAATAACGAGTAATAAGACGTTTAATCCTGCCCAAAACTACCGTGGCGGAGGAGGTGGCGGCTTCAGCCGCCACTCTCAAAAGTTTTGAGTAAAAACCCGCCGTCATCCGCCTCACCTGTGCCTTCCTGAAGAAGACAGTCAGCTCCCACGCCTGTGATAGCACCCTAGGATATCACCAGGGATCTTAGGATTCCTCAAGGGGTTCTCGCTCTCCTACTAAATATTACCAAAGACATCTATCTCCCTTGGTGTTGTTATCCACCTCACGGGCTTCATGCAGCTGCTGGTGCTGCCGAAGGCCGCGCTGCCAGACGTGGATGAGTCCCTTGCTTGTATTTCATCTTTTTACTCATATATATGAATAATATCCATCCAAATGCAATGTCTACATTCACCTAGAGAGATTATATTTCATACCATACCAAGCAATAATAAGCGAGCCTGGAGACTTCCTACCTCTGCTAATACCAGTCTCGAGCAGTCGTTGGCCAGTCTGCCCGTTTACGACCAAACCTACGACTTTTCCGCGCTGTGGGTTCCTGTTACGACCGACGTTGGACTTCCGACCAAAATAAGGTCATAAAGTGTTTTGTGGCCTCCCCCCCCAGTTCTCTCCACCACTCTGTACTGAAAGGATTATACTCGGACCGGGATAATATCTTTTATTATCCCTTCGCACAACTCTCATTTTAAATTTACAGTTTACATATTCTTATGTATAATATAACACATGCAGTTTAAAACTAAATATACAAGGAAAAGTTAAATATACCTTCGGAATTCTACAGCAAATGCATTTTTCTGCATGAAACTAAAGTAAAATTGCACCTAATATGCGTTATATTTGGTAATCCAGAAAACAAAGCCTTTTCCTTCAAGAAACAAAAATCAGTGGCTTGGCTGCTGTTGCAATTTGTCTGCTATCAACTTAAATCGAGGCATCAGACAATTTTAAAGTGCAACTCGCATAAGAGGATCCAAATTCAGCATGGCATTTCTTTTCTATGATGCCTTGCTTAAAACTAAGCTTGAAAAACTTTGCTGACACAGACATGATGTTGGCATCTGCACAAATATGGCTGTTGCCTTCTCAGCTTACTCCTTGTAGTCCTGACTATCAAGCAGGACAACCCAGCAATGCAATGCATAGGATGGCCAAATATTTTGAAAGCTGCTTTTTAAGATTTTTAAGAATAATCCACTGGAAGCTCCATAATGATCAGTTCCATAATCTGAGAATGGATGAAACTTCCCCATGTTGGATGTCTGAGGTGTCTTGGAAATAGAAGTCAAGGTTTTCCTGCATCAAAGTCAGGTGTCTGGTAATCCAGGGGGACATTCGTACCTCCAGTACGAATCTCTGCTGTCTGCATACCATGTTTCCAGCCACTGCCAGCCACCCATATAGGTATCAAAGACTTCAAAATCAGAACACACCTCTTTTCTACATTGCTTTAAATTTTTTTCACATTCAGTTTGAATACATTTATTTTCCCTATACATGTAAAAATATCCCCACCTTTACCTAGTTTCATACCATAGATATATTTTCCCTTATTTATTCCGACATGTGGGCATGATCTCGTCCACCCACCTGTCCACCCCAAGACAGCCGTCGACCCCTCACTCAGTCTCGTCCCTTTTGGTGGGCCGTCCACCCAGATTGAATAGCACTGACCTAGACTATGCGGTTCAGTTTTGTTCTCTGTATTACAGGATGGATATAGCCTTGTTAGAATAAGTGCAGAGAAGGATGACCAAAATGATACATGGGATGCGTAGCTTTAGTTATGAAAAGAGATTGAAGCTATAAAATGTACACTCACTCGAGAGCAGGGCTTGAAAACGAAATAATTTCTCAAACGGTTCGTTCTGATCAGAAACAGTATTATTAACGTTTTGTTTTTTGTTCCTCCTCCAAACATAACGTTCCTAAACCGGTTAGAACGAAATGAAAACCGGTTAGAATGTTATTCTCAAACCATGTAATGAATATGCTATTAGCCTTAATACATAATAATGCCTATACATGACTACATTTTTATAGATTGTAATAAAGCCATACATTTCATGGTGCATAGTATCCAACAAAATCAAACCCTTAGATATCGTAAGAACTATATTATTATACGACTTAAATAAGGCAACACACTTACACATACAATACAGGAAGCGTAGTGTAGGAGTCTGTAATCTCAGTCGTCGTACAGTCATGAATCACAAATTATTTATTAATATTATATATGGCAAAACTATATTAATTCGTAATATCACCAGCACACTAATTAAATAAGCCTAATGAATGAAGTCAATGACTACATGTGGTACTCCAAGGACTCGAACTTAGGACACTCACATCGAAATTTGGCGCACCAAACATTAGGCTATGAACACAGTTAGACATTTAAGCACATACTCACGATATATAATCCCTTTTCGAATACTGGATATTAATCTAAGCATATGCTTAAACCAAACTGCAGTATGATAGTTTAACGATTGCACGATTGAAAGGTGTAATAAAATAAGGGAACGTGATGCATATCACGAAGACATAAATTCATAATTATATAAGGTATAAAATAGTTATTCTTCACAAATTAAATGACAAGTGGTGCATATGATATACTATTTGAAACAAAACCACATCGTCAATTGCCAAGTGAACAAATACAGTAGACTTAATTAATGTATGTATGTAATACAGATGCATTTACTTAAATAATTTAATTTTATTTAATCATTTTAATGGAAATGGATTAGTGACCAAATATTACATGGAACAAAAAAATAACGTTAATAACCAGTTACAGGGATTTCAAAATAGCGTTTTTGCTCAGGAACAGTAAATATGATGACGTTTTCGTTTCCGTTTTCGTTCCGAGCATAATTTCGTTAGTTTCGGTTTTCGTTTTCGTTCCCTTAAACCATTCCCAAGCCCTGCTCGAGAGGCGTAGAGTAAGCGGCGATCTGCTAAATTTTTTTAAGTGGATAAAGGTATACACTAACGGAGATGTAGGAAAAGTTCTTACAGCCAGTAATCAGGGTAGAAAAGAAATAACGGATTCAAGCTGGAAAAGCGCAGATTTGAAAAATAAATAGGGAAAAACTGGTTCACAAATAGGGTGGTAAATTATTGTAATGGACACAGTAGTCAGGTAGTTAGTGCGGAGTCCTTAGGGAACTTTAAAAGGAGGCTAGATCATTTCATGGAAGGGGATGAAAGGTGGATATAGGTAGTATTAAGTAACATGACCCTACAAGAGGTCGTGTAGGTCACACGGCCTCTTGTAGCTTCCTTATTTTTTTATGTTCTTATTCGCCTCCGCGCATGTGCAGTTCGCGTTTTCTTTTATTGGTAAACAAAAGTGAACTGCACCAAATACACAGACTGCTGGGAATGCGACACCGGGCTGCCAGTCTGGGTCACGCAAAGGCGTTTGAGAGGCTGAATCGGGCCGTCCGATTCCTCCTCTCAAACGCAGCCCAGAAGAACAATTATTTATTACCTCCGCCAACGAAGTTGGAGGGGTTATGTTTTCACCCCGATCTGTCTGTCTGTCTGTCTGTCTGTCTGTCTGTCTGTCTGTTTGTTAGTGTACAGGATTTCTCGAAAAGTTACGAATAAATTTGGAACAAACTCGGTATACCAAGTCTATTTGGTATAAGGAAGAACTGATTTATTTTTGGATGAAATCTATTGACAACTGTTGCCATGGCAACCAATTGATGAAATATTCGGCCGGAGGTATGCGCTCATTCTGAGTGCAGACGAGTGTCTTTGTCACCCTGAAATATCAAGATGTACTACCAACTAAGAAAATCAATATTATATATATATATATTATATATAAAATATATATAATATATAATATATAATATATATATATATATATATATATATATATATATATATATATATATATATATATATATATATATATAATATATTATATATATATAATATATATATATATATTATATATATATATATATATATATATAATTATATATATATATATGATTTTCTTAGTTGGTAGTACATCTTGATATTTCAGGGTGACAAAGACACTCGTCACACTTGGGGTTGTTTATGCGCAACGTTTCGCCAAAGGCACTTGGCATCATCAGGCTAAAAATAGTTAAAAATTTTAATATATTGCAATGCTAAAAAGCGAACATCTAAAAAATTATTTCTAAGAAACAATAAAATATTCCTATATTATCTAAAATTACTAACTAATAAATAAAATATAATTTGTACTTAACGGACCTTGGTGTGTATGCTGTCTGAGTTGGTAGAGGACTGAATGAACACTAGTTTCGTGGGTAACATATCAGCTTGTGTGGGGCGATCGAACCGAGAGTCGGGCAATCGAAACAGTGATAGTCATTTGAGTATATGTAGTTGGTGTGAAATGACTTGGTTATTAAGATCAGGGGACAGATGCTTGACGTGTATGGATTCTAATAATTTAGTGTCACTAGGGTAGTGTGCCTTGGATAGGATACTAAAGTCATTCATAGAAAAAGGGTGATCTAAATCATGTGAGTGTGAGCGGATTGCAGATTGCAAAGGTGAAGAAATGGGTCGACCAGTACGTGCAGAAACACCTTTATGCTCAGAAAGCCTAAGGGTTAGATTCCTTGTCGTCTCGCCGACGTATTTAGCGTTACAACTAGAACATTTGAATTCGTAAATTATGTTAGAAATAAGGGCTTTAGGTACTTAAGTTACATCTTCCTAACTCAAAATTTAAATTTATTTTTACTAATTCATTTACCTTAAGAACTCATTTCAAATATAAAGACTATACCTAAAGCCCTTATTTCTAACATAATTTACGAATTCAAATGTTCTAGTTGTAACGCTAGATACGTCGGCGAGACGACAAGGAATCTAACCCTTAGGCTTTCTGAGCATAAAGGTGTTTCTGCACGTACTAGTCGACCCATTTCTTCACCTTCGCAAACTGCAATCCGCTCACACTCACATGATTTAGATCACCCTTTTTCTATGAATGACTTTAGTATCCTATCCAAGGCACACTACCCTAGTGACACTAAATTATTAGAATCCATACACATCAAGCATCTGTCCCCTGATCTTAATAACCAAGTCATTTCACACCAACTCAACAACTCATTTCACATCAACATATACTCAAATGACTATCACTGTTTCGATTGCCCGACTCTCGGTTCGATCGCCCCACACAAGCTGAAATGTTACCCACGAAACTAGTGTTCATTCAGTCCTCTACCAACTCAGACAGCATACACACCAAGGTCCGTTAATTACAAATTATATTTTATTTATTAGTTAGTAATTTTAGATAATATAGGAATATTTTATTGTTTCTTAGAAATAATTTTTTAGATGTTCGCTTTTTAGCATTGCAATATATTAAATTTTTTAATTATTTTTAGCCTGATGATGCCAAGTGCCTTTGGCGAAACGTTGCACATAAACAACCCCAAGTATGACGAGTGTCTTTGTCACCCTGAAATATCGATATATTATATATATATATATATATATATATATATATATATATAATATATATATATATATATATATATATATATATATATATATATATATATATATATATATATATAATATATATATATATATATATATATATATATATATATATATCTTGACATTTCAGGGTGCCAAAGACACTCGTCATTCTTGGGGTTGTTTCTGCGCAACGTTTCGCCAAAGACACTTGGCATCATCAGGCTAAAAATAGTTAAAATTTAATATACTACAATGCTAAAAAGTGAACATCTAAAAGAATTTTTATTTTATTTTTTTATTTTTTTTAAAAAAATAAAATAATATAATATATATAATAAATATATTATATTATAATATATATATATATATATATATATATATTATATATATATTATATACATATATATATATATATATATATATATATATATATATAATATAATATATATATAATAATAATAATAAAATAATAATATAATATAATAAATTATAATATATTATATATATTATATATATATATTATATATAATATATATATATATATATATAATATATATATATATATAATATATATATAATATACCTATACTATATATATATATATAATATATATATATATATATATATATATATATATATATATATATATATATATATATCTATATATTACTATATAATATTATATACTTTTTATATATTTATTATATATTATAAATAATATATGCAGTATCCATGGACTTTTTCTAGCTGCTGGATTTTCTTTGGCGAGCTGTTCATCTTTCGTTATATACAATAGAACATTCCAAGACCAGCGTGCAACCCTTGATGCCGCAGCGTTGACACCGTCTCAAACCTTACGTTAACTTGGACCTGTGCTTTTGCAGCCTTGGTATTTGATAGTTGAGAGACAGACCAGTGAGCCTTTTAAGATCTTTGTAGGATATGTTCTTGTTTCTTACACCTATATGTGTTAAATTTTTGGCATAGAAACCAAATCACTAAAACATAATAGAGAAGAGAAAAAGTAAAAAAAAAACATTTTCTGAAACATCTACAGTGTATAATGTATGTCAAACTCAATAAAGCTTACCACATTGCATGTTGATGTGATTACTTCATACGGCGTTTCTTTTTGTCAGAAATATTTACGAGAAAGAGATTTCGAGTGAGAAGAAAAAATAAAATCAGCTAGCTGTGCAGCAACTGATGAACCACTATCACTTCCAAAACACATCTTGGATGGCTCACTTCCACTCGTTCTCGCATACCTCAACGAAGATACTATATCCTTCCCTCAGCAATGCCAGGTTGTAGTGTTCGAGCCCTACGCCATCATTGCACGCATAAACATAACTCCAGTCCGTGAGAAAACTATCCAGCTAAAACTGTGGTTGTTAAAGCAGGCTGACTGGACACCAATGAATGGAGGGTTTGCTGCCACCTATAGTGGAGGGTTTTTAGGCTAAATATAGTCAGTCAATCGACCTATCAAATTAGCAGGAGGTCGAAAACCTGGTATACTATAAACTGAACCCTATACTGATGAATATATCAAAAGTCTCAACAAATCTAAGTTGTGCCCAGTCACCATCTTGGAAAATGGCAGCCGATTTTTTATTTTTTTTATTATTATTTTGTCTTTATAATAACTTTAGAACCGTATAAGTTACAAAACTTTACCACGAGAGCAATATCATTCTACATGAAAAGACAAACATTTGTTCCGATTATTTTTGCTGCATGATGAAATATAAAAATAAGTTACGCAAATAAAAAATGTCTGTATTCAATTAATCAGTGCAGACATGACGTTCAAACTAGGTTAATGGGCAGAAATTCGAATAATTTGTTATGATTTGTTATTTCAGAAGCATCACAGTTTCATTTTATAGGCAGTTTGGTAAAAAAGTAAAAGACAACAGAAAGACCTACCGTCAATACTATCGCTATTGTCGCCACTGCACCTATGTCGCCAGACGTATTTTACAGGCGAATATTACGAATTTTAGCATCACTACAGACCTTTATGTGCCACTAATGACACGCACATAATATAAACTACTGTGCATTTCTCTTTAATGACACATACACATTATTAGGGATGCTAAAATTCGTAATATATGACGCCTGGCGACAATAGTGCAGTGGTGACTATATATATATATATATATATATACAGTGTTATTGACGGTATAAAAATTAAGATTTTTTTTTTATGACGGGTAGGAGCTAAGTTATCGGTTTGGAGTACAAGTACTTATAACAGTTATTTTCTATTCCGTCATTTGTCATCTAAGTACTCAAATGAAAATAATGAAAATAATGATGAAAGATCCTCAATACATAGGTAGATTACTAATATACTATTTAACATATAACATGTATTCTTCTTTATCTTGTATACTAAAGAAAAGTGTAACATGGGAAGAATTTTCATGTATTGATGTTGACCATGATGTATAGCGGGTTTTAAGGATAAAACCAAGAAGGTAATATAGGAGGAGGCGGCGGCGGCATGTTGCCTCTATTGTGAAGCCAGTCTGCTCTGCCACCCCGAACCCCCTTGAGTATTAGTTTAGACCATGGTGGGTGTCCACCCCATGAGTTTTGTTTAAAGTGTTTGTTGGTAGAGCCAGTATCGCCCAATAGAGTCCGCTGAGGCGAACCCTGAAGGTTGGGCACGTAGGCCCTTTATACATGAAGGGACCCCTTAGAGGGGTGATCAAGGGACTCAGTTGGTGGGCCTTAGGGCACTTATAGACAGGCTAAGTCCCGCAAGGGGCGACAACGGGTCTGGTACGACGCCTGGAGACGGCCAGACATAGACCACCCGTTGTCGTAGGGTTTAAAAAACTGGCTTCGTGTTAGGTTAGATTTACCATCCCCGACCATTCAAGTATCCCCAAGTCATTCAATACATTCAAGTATTTCTGCATCTCCTGAACTGGACCACACGGCTGCATCTCCAAGCTTTCAGGCACTTCACAACGACCACAAGACTGCTCTCCTGCTGGATAGCACGGATCCATCTATAATGGAACATCATGGCGAGGATAAAAATAAAACATTGAAATCCTAACCAGGTGCACAAACTCAAGCTTCTACAAATTCTCGCCAACCATGACATATATGCATCCAATCTCCTGGAAGCCAGAGATGGGTTTGTAGAAATCACCAGCTCGGATAAAGAAACGGAAAAAATCTTCCAGAAGGAATGTTCATCAGAGCTGCTCACTCAAAACTTCTCTGCAGTTCTACCGCCACACCTACGAGCTAAGAGAACAGTCCTCCTTAAGCACATTCCTCAAGAAATAGCAGACCACACCACCGAGGAAATAAAACAAGAGCTCTACGCTCAAAATGACTGGACCGAAGAGGACATAGAGAACATTTACAAATCCCCAATAACCCATCTTAAAAATAACATTCCAATCAACTACGCCAGCCCAAAATGCACTACAAAAAGGCCTCTTGATGTTTAACATGCGAGTACCACCACACCAGATAATCCAAGAAGAAGACGTAAACATAAACACGTGCATGAAATGCTATATACATGATGACCATGTCACAAACAAGTGCCCGCAAAACAAAGACCACAGAGTAGACTCTGAATGTAGCGAAACTGGCCATCTATGGTTTCAATGCACCACACCTACAAAGAAATGCCTTAACTGTGAGGGAGAACACCGCACGCGTACTTTTAAATGCCCTGTCGCGAAATTAATAAGACAGGACAAAATAAAAAAACTATGAGAAAATAAAAATAAGCCATACACTGTCATTGCACAACAACCACAACAACTATCCCACAACACCCAAGTACAAATCTCATCTGACATGACTGCAAAAATTATGACTTGCATGATACATGCTCATCTTGTTAATATTGCCAAGCCTGGATCATACCAGAATGAACTCAACAAAATACTAACCCTAAACGGTCTTCCCACTATAATAGCACCTGATGATCCCCCATCCCAGCAAATTTTCAACCTTCCAAGCAACAACATACAACAACAGCAAACAATTGCAGAGACAACACCAGTAGCAAGCAACAACATACAACAACAGCAAACAATTGCATAGACAACACCAATAGCGACACCAACAAACACAATCCAAACGGAGTCTGCATCAGAGGAAGAGTCTGTCTATGAGGAAGAAACCTCAGATGAGGAAGTAGACACCCAAGAAGAAGAGCAAGACCTAGTCAGAAGCATACCGGAAAGTGCGAGAGTTTCCCGTAACATGTTACAAAATCCATACCACACAAGAGCTTCCAAATCACATGACAATCACCAACAAATGCCACAACCACAAACCCAAAGAAAAGACAGAAACACACAAAACAAAGACACACACAAACAAGAAACAGGCTCACGCAAACAGAACACAAAGAACACTCACAATCATGGAAACGCTGAACATAGTACAACATAACGTACACCACTGGACGACAAAAAAAATTGGTTTACTCAAAGCCTACAGAAAAATAAACGCTGACATTATACTCATTAACTGTCACGGCATCACAAACGACGCCTCACTCAAGATACACAGTTACACAGTGCACAAGAAAAACTACAGAAACTCAATTTATGACGGTACAGCAATAGCTGTAAAACACACAATAGCACACAACATTTTAGACGACTTCATTTCAGACATGTTGGCAATAGAAATGCAAACTAACACTGGAAAAATTACCATAGCAACCCTATACCAACCTCCCAACAGACAATACATCCCAATCCCAGACTTCATCAACATATTTAGAAGAAATCAACCGGTATATATGCTAACAGACCTAAATGTCAACCATCCTACCTTAGGTTACAGACACACACACACAAAAGGTAGACAAATACACCACCTCATCAGTAACAGGACACTACAACACATAGGCCCATCCTTTCCAACATACCATGCACACAATACGGCAACAACACCTGACATCATTTTATCAAACTACAAAACATATCACAACATCCACATTACACAAGGACCTTTAACAACCAGTGACCATTTTCCAATTATAATGAAAATAAGTACCAAACCCATTCAAACAGCAAGCACTCCACGTCTCAGCTTCAAACAAGCAGACTGGGACGGGTTTCAAGAAGAAATAACAAACAAAATTAATGTTAATGAACAACATGATAATAATAACCTAGAAGAAATAGACGAAGGAATTCAGAAATGGTACGACACAATCCTCCAAGCAGCACAAACCACATACCCACAACACACAACCGTACTCTTCCAACACCTTTTTACAACCAAAACACACAGAACATAATCATACAGTACAACGCTATAAGGCAACACTCAATCACATACGGGTGGGACATACACCTATACAGACGATATAAACAACTTCTATACACATTACAAGATGCCCTTACAGACGACAGTAACACATACTGGAACAGCGTAATGACAGACACTGCTGCAACCTACCAAGACTCATCCACTTTCTGGAGAAAAATAAAAAATCTCACAGGGAACAACAATCCGTAACCACACTACTTATTCAACAATAACAACGAAAAAATGTACACATCACGAGACAAGGAGACACTTCACAGACAAGTATAGGAGGAAGTTTTCACAGTAAACAATATAAACGACGATGAAGACCCTAACGACAACACAGAAGACACAGTAAGACAATTTTTGGATAACAATAGACATAGAATCACGCCATATCCTACATCTGACCACACTCGACTACACAGCAACCACTACACAACAAGAAAAATAAAAACTGCAGAAATTAAAGGTATCATTAAATCTTTGAAAAAGACATGTCCTGGGTAAAGTGGCATAAACAGAACGCTACTCAAACACCTACCAGATAATGCGATAATCAAACTATGTCACATATATAATTCAACACTATCCGCAGGATATTTCTTCGACATGTGGAAACAATCAACGATCAGATTAATCCCAAAACAAGGCAAGAATTCACATCTTGCATTAAATTACAGGCCCATCTCATTATTAGAAGTACCTGGAACAACTTTCGCACGCATTATAAACAAAAAACTACGACAACACCTCAATGACAATAACTTATATAATAAGCACCAATACGGTTTTCGCCAAGGCAGAGGAACTACCGAAGCCATTGCACTTATAACAGAACAGATAGCTCAAAACAAAGCAGACAATGGACAATGTCACTTAGTACTACGAGATATCACAAAAGCATTTGACAAAGTTTGGCACCTTGGCCTAAAATATTAAATACTCCAATTACAACTCCGAACAATACTAGAAAAACTACTCTGTGATTTTTTAGATGACCGAGAGGCAAAAATTAAAATAGGCACATACATACTTAGGTGGCCGTATTAAACTACGCTGCGGCGTGCCCCAGGGTAGTGTATTATCTCCGACGCTATTCATCACATACACCAGAGACATACCAGACCCAATACAGGGCACAAACATATCATACGCAGACGACATCACTCAAATAATACACTACCCGGGTAAATCAAAGGAAATGCTCAAACGAATAACGGCGAGAGAAGTCAGCCGCATAAACAAATACGAACGACAATGGAAAATACAAACAAATACAACAACATTCACAGTTATAAGACTGGGAGCAAAGGCCGAAGAAGATGTACTCATCGAGGAAGAAATGCTTGACACCCAAATGAAAGGCAAAACACTCGGTCTCACAATTAACAACAGAGGATATATACCAAACATAACAGACAGACAACACAAGGCCTTTGGAGCTCTAACACGACTATTCCGATTTAGAAGTATGCCTATCAAAATTAAAACACATCTAGTCAAAGCACTGGTCCTACCAATCTTGTACTACCCACCTATCCCAACATTATCAATGAGCAAAACACAAATTAGCAAACTACAAATAACACAAAACAAAGTCCTCAGATTCGCTACAGAACAGAGATACCCACACACACTCAACACACAAGAAATACATGAATTAACAAAAACAGAACCGAATTAACATAAGACTACAAAAGAGCCGAAAACATATGGAATAAACTAGAAGATGAAGAGAATCCTCTACTAATAACACTAAAACAAAGACAAGAAAATATCAGAAAATACAATATGAACTTCCCTAGTACACTAATAACAATGGAAACTATACTAGAACCACAATACCATTATAAACTGAACATGATTAGCTAGATATACACATAAAATACATGCAAACATCTATTAAAAAACACAAAGCATAAAAACTTCAAACCTATATCACAAGACAGCAAGGTGGACTGCCCACCAACTATCTACTTCTACTGTATTTCATATTTTCCACCTGCTTTCCCTTCTACTCTCTCTCTCTCCTTTAACTTTCCTAAAAAAAATAAAAAAAAAAAATAAAAAAAACCCCCCGCCCCCATTGACTCAAAGCATATCTCAGCTGATCGTGGGTGACGCACTCATTTGCGCATTATTCCACGATAATGCCTGCTTTTTCAGGTTATGGATGTTCACAGAGGGATCGTAGGAATTCTGCAACATTCTATTGGTAGGTTTTGTAAGGAAATATTATAACATATTACAGAAATGGACTTGAAACACGGTGCGAAGAAACTTCCACAAGGTAGCTCACCTGAGCTGGTTTACTGATATGGGTTTCGATTCAGATGATTTGGGTTTACTTGCTAACGTCAGCTTATCTATTATAGCCTCATGGAGACCGCGAGGCTAAGGGTGCTCGGGACCACCCTTAGATCCCTACGAGAGTGAGATTTGAGGCGGCAAGACAATCAACAAACACCAAAACACAAGTTGTATCACCATATTTTATGTTGATTGCGTAACACAGAGCCATTTCATGCTTGCCTGTATGAAATGTGATGTATTTATTATGTGCATCATTGACTCCATATATGTCATATTCGACATATAATAGCTATACTTGCAATGGATTCACATTAGGGCAAACCTAATATATTAAATATATATATATATATATATATATATATATATATATATATATATATATATATATATATATATATATATATATATATATATTATATATAAAATATGTATATATATAAGTAATATATATATATATATATATATATATATATTGGCAGGATTTTCATAGGGACGCCTGTGATTAGAGGCTCATGCCGCCTCCCTTGTGACCTCTGATGCACTCGCAATCGAAGGTAGAGTTAATAGGCAGTGCATGTGGGATTGTGGGTGTCTTAGGCCACTCGACAGTGCATAAAGATTTAAAGTGGATTTATGGGTCTCACTCGGGATCGAACTCGGGTCTTCGAGAACGCAACCCGGTGATGCTAACCACTCTGCTACCGCCTCCCCAAACCCACCGTGTGTGTGTGTATTGTAATAAAAGTTTTATTTTGAAAGTGTTGTGTTTATATAATGGCCAGTTTGTATAACACAATTCTCAGCTCAGTTCGTCTACACTGAAGCCATGTCGAAATAACTACTGGCCCAATCGGCTGGAAATCTTTAGGGAGATAACTCCATTGCCAAATATTTAAATATTTATAAAATGAAGTTGTTAGCTCTGTTAGAAGGGAAATGGGAGTGATGTCCGAAAATGTCAGGAATCGCAGCATTGGCCTCCACTGAAAATAGTCCAAATTGAGAAGCAAATCAAGTATAAAGTAAGCAGTCTTAGGATAGATATAGGCTATGTCAAACACCATATAGGGGAGGCGGTAGGGGAGGCGGTAGCAGAGTGGTTAACGTCTCGGAGTGGCGTGCTCATGTAAGCAGTTTTAAGTATTTACTTACAGTGGAATATCCAGTACTTGTTGCGTGGTCCTCGAGCGGAAAGGCAATATCATGTTATTGTTTTTATAATGTATACCCAGTAATTATACATAAAACTCTTATCACCTTTTAGTGTATATATTATCACATTATACGGGTTTATCACTCGTTCACCGTAACGTATAAGTACAGCCGTACGTAAATATTCTAGAATGTCTGTTCTCACACCGTCTTAACAGTACCCCAGACACCGCGCTTTTGTCTCTTCTCTCCCGTCTCCCATCCGTCAGCAGATCCTGATGGTGCGAGGTATGGGATGTGGTGTCACGTATGTGGATGGTTGGCAGCCAGGGATATAATCTGCCTTCCATTAATCTATACTATTTCAATATGGTAAATGTTGAGTGAGTAATAGGGTAATCTATTAAGTATATTATATAATTATATTTGTTACACAAAGATAGATATATAGATGGATGAATGTAACCATCTCAATGATAACTATACCGGGGAAGTAAAACTAACTGCTATCCTCTTTAGCTCTTGCACCATGTTAAAAGGAAATCTTACCTATGCAGTGTGCTACCATAACATCGCTCGGTCACCTACCCAGTTGCGCCGGATTAGAGGCATGTACCTAACCATGTAAAAATCATGTCTACTAGTGAGGATCTGCATTGCGGTTATGATTTGCCCTGAGAACCTTAGACAAAGATATGGCTTTCCTAACAGCACAGCAAAGAAGAATCACTATCACAAAGATTAGGATAATGTGAGTAATGAAATAATTGAAGATAAATGTACAGAAGGATTAAGATACAAAAGTAGGGAGTCCTGTACAGCAGACTCCAATTCCGAGAAATTAGAAAAGGTAAACTCGGAAAGAGTGTTAGTTATATATCTGATATATGAAAAATTTACATTATTTAAGGTGCCAATAGGAAATATACGAGCAGAAAAATGAAAAACGAACCGGTTCCTGCATGACCTTTTTGAGGAAAAGTTCGTAATTTGGCAGATCGCACATAACATACATTAAGAACTGCGAAGTGACCTGAAACTCCCTGATATGCTGAGCCTTCAGGACATACTACAGACACATAGTAAATTGTGTGTGAAGAAGAAATAGTGATATTCGAAGAAACTCCTGTGAAAGATAAGTTTAGGTACCAGATGGTTATAAGGACACAAAGATAAGGCCTTAGAATGGGGGTTCCCAACCTGGGGTACATTTTCATTTCTCAGAGGTACATAGGGGTCTGAGAGAATAACCATGGTGTACAATACATGGTGTTCTAGTCTACAGTCAGATTGCACAAAGTCGTGTTTTTATCAATTTCCTCATTTCAGTAAGCAAAATATTTGGCAATACTATATCAGTGAGGCGAGTATACCATTTTTTTCGCTGTTAGGTGTGAATTCCCGCGGCTCTCAATCTGTATTGGACGTGAAACGATCAAGTATGTATACACACTCGAGACAGAGGTTGTGCCAGTTTGAGTCACAGTTCTTCTGAAGCTAACAGCTAGTGAAGGTGTGTTAACATTACTCGTCACCAGCACCGTTTAGCTTTGTTGCAAGTGTTGGAAAAAGTATGCTATACATAACTGTATATTAGAAAAATAAATGAAAACAAGAATTTCCGAAAAAAGTTAAATGCCGTTGTCAGGGTCGAGGTGGTTATCAATTAATATTACCAAACCTAAGAAATGTGGGGGAAGAAAAATCAAGGAGTATGATTACCCCGAATATATTTACACAACAAATTAATAAACAAATAGCTAGCCGCCAAATAACAGGCACCAAACAACGACTGAAATGATGCAGGGGTAATGTCACCCTAAGAACTCCCTGGAACGCTGCTTGTAAAGAAGGTGAATTGCAGCAGCAATCGTCAGCACCGTAGAATACCCCTTCAGACAGCGGGGAGCGTTGAATGGTATGCGGGACAGTGAAGGGCCAACTGCAAGAAAGCCCACGTCTTCAGTATGGCCTTTTAGAGATGAAAACAGCAGCTTGGTAGTGGAGGTGTTGTCAGCATGGAGAGCTATGGCTGTCTACCTAATCGTGGGCGGCGAGGCTCCGTCATCAAAAAGGGTAGAGTACCCTCTTACCCCGGGACAGGGGCTGCAAGTGTTGACGTGGATAGTCGGGTGACTGTGCTTGAAGCCCCGAAGCACGCCACTTGGTGAAGGTGAAAGTGGCGATCACCGTTACCGTGACGAGGGAGGTGTAGTTCAGGTGTAGTTCCTCACACATGCCCCCACTAAAGCATCTGCTGCACGAAGGAGAACTGCAGCTGATGATGAAGGAGAACTGCAGCTGACCCGGAGAAACATACCAAATATTTGTAAAAGGCGGTATTGCAGGAATCTAACATAACTATTGCCGGCTGAGTAGGTCGGCTCCAATATTAGAGGCTTGTGGTGAACTTCAAGGAAAAATTCCTTACCTCTAAGGTAGAAGTCAAACCTATGGACGTTGAAGACAATGGCTAGGCATTCCCTTCGGAGTGTAGAGTAACGTCGTTCCCGATGTAGTCGGGAACGTCGTTCTGGCGTAAGAGATGGGATATGCACGGTCATCATGGTACTGGAAGAATACAGCTCCCAATCCAGGATTCGAAGCGTTGATGAGCAGGACGAAAGTCTGGCTGAGGTCAGGAAACCGCCGAATGGGTCACGAGGCCAAAGGTTGCTTCAACAGGTCGAAGAGCAGGTGCACATCATCCATCAACTGTAGGAGTTCCCGTATCAGCTTCCTTAACACGTCAGAGAGGGGGCCGGTGAGCTTGGAGGCCTGAGAAAAGTGTTGTCTTAGTCTATCCAGAATAGACATGAGTGCAGAAATGTGATGGGGCCAATCAGAATAGATACACATATGAAACGAAGCACTAAAGCAAACCTAAACTAACAAGCAAAATTCCCAACATTAACCCGTACAGTGTTGACCTAAGTGACAGAAACACCTTATGTCAGGTTGGGCTTTTGGATTTTTTTTTTATTGTCTCCAAAAAATAACAAAAATATACCATAAGCAATGATGTGTGTGTGGGGTACGAGCGCCTTCTCCAAGTCTCCATAGGTAGGCATCGTTTCCAGCCAGCTGATCCTCCCTCGTGTATGTGGCTGTCATAGCGAAAAAACAAAATTATATTTTATTATAGTTATATTGTAATCTACGGCATTTTCATATATGCATCTTGTAACTTATGCTTGAATATCATACTTTGGTGCGCATATTTACGAATGAGATGATATGGTCTAAAAGAAAATAGGAAGACTATTCTCTGATCTGGCAACAAGGCAGGCAGGGACCATTTCACGGCCTGTGGATAACAAAAAGTCTACTCACATACTACGGCAGTTCCGACCACTAGTTCTTATTTCCATTAATATATTTCAAGCATTTGTTACATGCTTTTATAGTTATTACTCTATGTTTTTATAGAGATATATGCTGAGAATGTTTATCTAACTCTTCTATATCGGCAGAGCTGGGCACTAAATACATTGAATGTATTTAAATACTAAATACTAAATACACGGGATAAATGTATTTAAATACTAAATACTAAATACATTTTACGAATGTATTTAAATACTAAAAACTAAATACATCAATTGTATTTAAATACATTTGTAAATACATTTTAAATACACACAAATTTTAACATGTTCGAAAAAAATGAATTTCCTTAGGATTTCCTTACTTAACTTAACTTAACGACTGAAGCTTTGCGAAGCATATACTATTCTTTATGTTATCCATATATAATTTACTGTTTGTCTGTCTGGGGATGTACTTGGCCTTCCACTGTAAAAGATGTTTTCATTGCACAAAAGAAAATAATAAGAACAATTACCTTTAAAGGCAAGTATGATCATACAGATTTATTATTTAATGATTTAGGGTTACTGAAATTTGAGTTTAAAAAAAATATTTTCTTGTACTTACAATTTACAATGGTATAAATGATAGTAGTGATAGTAATAAATTATTTAAAGTTCTTCACCACAGTCAAGGTACGCGGGGAAACCATATTGACCTGATATGTCCACAACCACGAACAACATTATATAAACATTCACTGCACTGTGTTGGTCCTAATTGTTGGAACAATTTACCAAACAATTTGAAAAGTATTAACAATTTTAATACATTTAAAAATAGACTTAAGATTTACTTTTTCCATCAACAGAATCAAAACATTAGGGATTAATATGAATATTCTTCACATCATTAGTATTTTCAGTAGCAAAATTAGTGTTTAATTGTATCAATCAACTTGGGTACTTGTTATGGTAGTTAACATTTTTTTTATTTGTAAATATATTTTATTATTGCCGCCCTTCATATATTTATAATATTTTGTACACTGTTCCTGTCCACCAGGGAGCTGTTGCTCGGCGGACTAATGCCTAAGATCACATTTGTATATAATTATATAATATATGTACTTCTAAAGATATGGCAATAAACTAAACTAAACTAAACTAAACCACCACCACCACCACCACCACTACCACCACCACCACCACCACAACCACCACTACCACCACCACCTCCACCTCCACCACCACCACCACTACCACCACCACAACCACCACCACCACCACTACCACCACCACCTCCACCTCCACCTCCACCACCACCACCACTACCACCACCACTACCACCACCACCTCCACCTCCACCTCCACCATCTCCACCATCACCACCACCACTACCACCACCACCACCACCACCACTCCACCACCACCACACCACCACCACCACCACCACCACCACCACCACCACCACACCACCACCACCACCACCACCACCACCACCACCATCCACCACCACCACCACACCACCACCACCACTCCACCACCACCACCACCACACCACCACCACCACACCACCAACCACCACCACCACCACTACCACCACCATCTCCACACACCACCACCACCACTACCACCACCACCACCACACACCACCACCACCACTCCACCACCACCACCTACCACCACCACCACCACCACCTACCCCACCACCACCACCACCACCACCACCCCACCCACCACCACCACCACCACCACCACCTCCACCCACCACCACACACCACCACCACACCACCACCACCACCAACCATCCACCTCCACCCCCCACCACCACACCACCACCACCACAACACCACCATCCACCACACACCACCACCACCACCACCACCACCCACCCCACACCCCACCCACCCACCACCACCACCACCACACACCACCATCCACCACCACACACCACCACCCACCACCACCCACCACACACCACCCCCACCACCACCACCACCACCCCACACCACCACCACCACCACACCACCACCACCACCACACCACCACCACACCACCACACCACCACCCACCACCACCACCACCACCACCCCACCCACACCACCACCACCACCACCACCACCCCACCACCACACTCCACCACCACCACCACCACCACCACCACCACCACCACCACCACCACCACCACCACCACCACCACCACCACCACTACCACCACCACTCACACCACCACCACCACACCACCACAACACCACCACCACCACCACTACCACCACCATCTCCACCACCACCACCACCACCATCACCACCACCACCACTACCACCACCACCTCCACCACCACCACCACCACCACCACCACCACCACCACCACCACCACCACTACCACCACCATCTCCACCACCACCACCACCACCACCACCACCACCACCACCACTACCACCACCATCTCCACCACCGCCACCACCTATATCCTTGATAGAAACAGCTAACCAAGACCTAGAAAAATTTTATAAATGGTGTTTGAGTAACAGACTAACCGTCAATTTAAACAAAATGTATTATATGCTCTTTACCAACAAGGCGACTAAAATTCTTCTTACTCTGTTATACAACAACAATGTCATCAACAGAACTAACCAACACAAACTACTAGGTGTAACTTTTGATGATAACATATCCTTTAAATCACACATTAATGAATTATGTCTTAAATTGTCTAGAATCGTATCTCTATTATATCAAATTAGAGACCTTATGCCTAATAATATACTTAAAATTCTCTATAATGCCCATGTATTGCCACACTTTCAATATTGTACTCCAGTCTGGTGCAACACATAGCCCACTCATTTACTTCCCCTGTTCCGGCTACAAAAGAAAATAATTAGGATCATTACAAATTCGGGCTACTTTGATCATACTCACCCTTTATTTATGAATATGAACATCTTGAAATTATTTGACATAAACAAATTACAGATTGGAATATATATGCACAAATTAGTTACTGGTGGTTATTATATTAACTTGTTCCCTCAACATAACTACCCCACCCGCAACTGTGAACACCTCCGTGTACCACAACATAACCTGACAGTTTTTCAACACTCACTAGCCTACTCTGGTCCCAAGATATGGAATAATATACCCGACTCTGTTAAGAACCTACCAACATTATGTTCATTTAAAAGACAATACAAAAAGTATTTATTGTCCCAATACTGACAAAATATTTGTTCTAATATTTGTTCTAATATATTTCCAATGATGGTCATGTAGATTTATTATAGTGCCAACAATACATTTTATTAGCATTCTACAAATGAATTTTTGAGCAATTGTCAATGTATTTCTCCTGGTTTTTTTTTGGTTTTTTTGTTTACCTTGTTTTTCTTTCTTTTTTCTTATTTTTCTTCTTCTTTTATGTAATTGCTACTGACGTCCTAGATAAACTTGTTTGTAAACTACAGAGATGCTGCCCGAATAGCCGTATGACTTCGTATGAGCTGCTTACACAAATTATGTTATATAACTTATTAACGTATGTATTATGGTAAGCATATTAAAGTGTTTCAAGTGTTTCAAGTGTTTCACCACCACCACCTCCACCACCACCTCCACCACCACCACCACCACCACCACCCTCCACCACCACCACCCACCACCACCACCACCACCTCCACCACTCCACCACCACCACCACCTCCACCACCTCCACCACCACCACCACCTCCACCACCACCACCACCACCACCACCACCACCACCTCCACCACCACCACCACCACCACCACCTGTCGCTGTTCTTCAAGATTTACCGGAGTTGGGACAGGTCATAAAGTTAAAGGAGTTGAAGAGAAGTGATGAAGGAGAAGAAGGAGGAAGAGGAGGAGGAGGAGGAGGAGGAGGAGGAGGAGGAGGATTACATAGGATTACATAGGAATAACAGACACCAGGAGACCTATTGGTCCATGACGAGGGTATCTGCTGAACTACATACTACTAACTATCAACTACTTGTAAGAAAACAGTTGGAAAAGGATACCATGTCCTTAAAAGAAGATAGGAACACGGAAGTTTCATAGTGCAGAAAAATAGGGTATGAAATATACTAACTACAACTACCACTACCACTACAACTAATCGATCCGGGGGACTAAATATGAATTCGCAGGGCACTATCAATACCCATTTACTTTACAGTGCGCGTCAAGTCTGTTTTTAAATGTAGTTATTGTGCTGGCATCGACAACATTTGTTGGTAACTTGTTCCATCGATCAACGACTCTCACATTGAAATAATTTTTACGGAGATCAGTGATGCAACGTTTACCGTTTAGTTTTAAACCATTATTTCTTGTTGTCACTTGAGTTGAAAGCTCGAATAGGTTCTCTTGATTAATGACATCAAATCCTTTTAGGATCTTAAAGGTTTCTATCAAGTCCCCACGGATTCTACGATCCTTTAAGGAAAACATATTAAGTTTCCGCAGTCTCTCTTCATAAGATGAATTTCGCAGAGATGGAATTTGTTTGGTTGCTCTTCTTTGCACTGATTCCAATTTTGCTTGGTCTTTTACGAAACAGGACGACCAGAATTGGACGGCATATTCCAAATGTGGCCTAACCAAGGACGTGTATAATTGTGTCATTACTTTCGGAGTTTTGTGTTCAAAATTGCGTTTAATAAAGCCCAACATCATATTCGCCTTTTTACTGGCAGCTAGGCAATGCGGACTGGTTTTCAGATCATTACTGATGATGACACCTAAATCCTTTTCCTGCTGTACTTCAGTTAACGATTTATTTTGCATTTGATAGTTATATTTGAGGTTATCGTTGCCTATATGCATTACTTTACATATATCGGAATTGAATTTTAATAGCCATTTATCACTCCAGTCTGATAGTTTGTCGAGGTCACTTTGTATGAGTTCGCAGTTTTCTCTAGTATATGCTTTACCGCCTAATTTGGTGTCGTCTGCAAATTTCGATATTTTAGATACAAGTCCGCAGTCCAGATCGTTGATATATATCAGAAAAAGAGTGGGACCCAAGACCGAGCCCTGAGGCACCCCACTAGTAACATCTAACCAATCAGATGTTTCACCATTTATTACTACCCGTTGTTTACGATTTGAAAGCCAATCGCCAATCCATGAACATAGTTGCTCTCCCAAGCCATGTGCCCTTAGCTTGGTCAAAAGTCGCTTATGGGGAACTGTATCGAAGGCTTTCTGAAAATCAAGGTATATTACATCCGAGGGAATATTAGCGTCCCAGTTTGAATAAATGACATTAAAAAAATCCAGTAGGTTTGTTAAGCAGGATCTCTTATTTCGAAATCCATGCTGCGAGTTTAATATTGAGTTATTTTCATCGAGAAAAGACACTATTTTATCCCGCAATATTTTCTCAAATAGTTTAACAATCACAGACGTTAGACTAATTGGGCGATAATTACTTGCGAGGCTCTTACTCCCTTTCTTGAATATCGGTGTAACATTAGCTAATTTCCACATACTAGGAACATTTTTGTCCATTAGCGATTTATTGAGGATAATCTTTAGTGGAAGCGAAAGTTGACTGTGACATTCGCGAAGTAATCGCGGCGAAATTTCGTCCACCCCCACGGATTTTGCTGGGTCAAGTTTCTGCAAATACGTTGATACTTCGTCTACTGTTATCTCTCCTATTTCCAATCTATCACTTTCGAGTCCCGCATACATGTTTACTGGTTCTGGTAATAGAGCTTCGTCTTCTTTAATAAATACCGCATTAAAGTAAGCATTGAGTACGACTGCCATGCTCTTATTATCATTTACTAAGATGTTATTTTTATCTTTCAGTGGCCCAATACTAGTTTTGACGTTTTTCTTACTTCGAAAGTATTGAAAGAACCTTTTCGGGTTTGATTTGGATTCCTTTGCAATTTTTTCTTCATACTCGCGCTTTTTAGTCTTAATTAATCCCTTGCAACGTCGTTTTACGTCATTGTATTCTCTATAATCGCCGTCCGCATTTGATCGCTTGTAAACTTTATACGCTCGGCGCTTTCTGCCAATGATTTGTTGAATCTCATTAGTCATCCAACTGGGTCTGTTTATGTTATTCAGACGTTTTCCTACCATGGGAACATGTTTTTCAACCACCGATTGGAGTTTATTTGTGAATAAATTACACATGTTTTCCGCATTATTACCGTTTAGTAGGTCAATCCAATCAACTTCGCTTAGTACCCTGCTGATCTTCGTGAAATCTGCTTTATTATAATTGGGAACTAATAACCGATTTTCTGTGATGTCTACATTGCAATTTATGCCGCATCTGATTAACCTGTGATCGCTGTTTGCCAGATGTTCACCTATATCGCAGTAATCAATCAGATCAATGTCGGTAGTGAAAACTAAATCTAGGATACTATTATCCCTTGTAGGCTCACGGACCACCTGATTTAAATATACTTCATTTACCATATCAAGCAATCGCATACCTTCTCTATCAGCAGAATTATTATTCCAGTTTATACGAGGTAGGTTAAAATCTCCACATATAATTGCATCGTTATTATTGTTGACAACTGACTTTATCTCGTCATAGAGGAGGCAATCGACTTCCGCATTTGATTTGGGAGGACGATATATTGTCCCAATAGTTAGGAATTTACCGTTTAGCTTAATCTTTGCGTAGACTGAGTCATAATGATCTTGATTTACTTTATCGATTTCGATTGCTTGCAAATTATCTTTGATGTAAAGAATGACACCTCCACCTGCTTTATGCGTACGACAATTTAGGAATGTCTTATAGCCTGGAATGGCTATTTCAGCTAATAAGTGTTTATCTTTTATGTTGACCCAACTCTCAGTGATACTAACGATATCTGGCGTTTCGGCAACAACGTATGCTAATAATTCGTTACGCTTTAAAATAATGCTTCTGGCATTTGTGTAGAGTAATTGAAGTTCCTTAGTAGTTTTGGTAACCTTGCGTGAGGGTTTACAGGCAGGGTGTCAAGGGTCCACTGTAACAGGGCGCTTGATTACGTTACTTTGATTAGTATTTGCGGAAACGGAACGTGACCCAGCGTTGCTGTGGGGTAAGAAAGGGGTTAAGGTGATGCTGAGGAGGAGGAGGAGGAGGAGGAGGAATACATAGGAATACATAGGAATAACAGACACCAGGAGACCTATTGGTCCATAACTAGGGTATCTGTTGAACTACACACAACTAACTATCAACTACATGTAAGAGGACAGTTGGAAAATGATACCATGTCCCTAAAGAAGATAGGAACATAGAGTTTCGTAGTGAAGAATGATAGCATATTAAATATGCTAACTACAACTACCACTAACACTAATCGACCCGAGGGACTATACTATGAATTCGCAGTGCACTATCAATACCCATTTACTTTACAGTGCGCGTCAAGTCTGTTTTTAAATGTAGTTATTGTGCTTGCTTCGACAATATTTGCTGGTAACTTGATGATGATGATGATGATGATGAGGAGGAGGAGAAGACAATGAAGGTGACCTAGGCTTCCATACCGGGAATGACTTAGGGATTGAGTGGTTTGCTGGAGCATAATGTGGCGGCTGACAAATTGAAGCCGGTTGACTGATGGCCACGGAGAATATTGGACCCCTGTTTGGTGCGCTTACCCCTGCCCCCCTGCTTCCCTGCTTCCCTTCCCCATACCCCTGTCCCCCTTGCCAGCTCCCCTCTCCCCTGCCCTGCCGCCCCCCTTCTCCCCCCAGCCACGTCCTCATGGTATAAAAGGTCCGATGCCACTTTTGGATTCTGCGCAAGACTCTGGTATTTGTCCGAGATAACCAGTACACACACACACACACACACACACACACACACACACACACACACACACACACACACACAACACACACACACACACACATACACACAGGCAGGCCAAAACAGGACTTAATCCGTCAAAGTAACCAGTTTAAGACAAGACATTAACACGAGATTGACTTATGAACGTCTTTCAAGAACGATTGCACTTCATCTTCTGTTATTAATTGTTTTTCTATCCTTTCGTCCATGTTTTAGTGATTTTCTTTGTCTCGTGTGTGTGTGTGTGTGTGTGTGTGTGTGTGTGTGTGTGTGTGTGTGTGGTGTGTGTGTGTGTGTGTGTGTGTGTATTCATCTAGTTGTATTCATCTAGTTGTATTTTACAGGGCCAGAGCCAATGCTCGTGTGGCCCGTCTCCATATCAACATTTTTATCATTCATCCTTAGTGCTTTGTGTTGGCCGAAGCCAGCACCCCGGAGAGCAGGTCACAAACCCCGGCTAACACCCGGTACCCATTCACTGCTGGGTGGACAGGGGCTCGGGTTTTAAGGAAACAACCCATCTGTTTCCGCTCCGCCCGGGGATCGAACCCGGGACTTCTCGGTTGTGAACCGAGCGTGCTTCCCTTACACCACGGAGTACCCTGTGAGGTGTGTGTGTGTATGTGTGTGTGTGTGTGTGTGTGTGTGTGTGTGTGTGTGTGTGTGTATGTTCGTTGCCCTTAGAAGTCTGTCTGTCGCACCTAAATCAGTCTATGCATTATGCCCATCAGCACCCTGGCAGCGCTGACTTCTGATGTATTGATGGGGGTAGAGGGGCGGCACACACACACACACACACTAATGAGGAAGCTGATGCCTTAGCAAAAGCTGCAGCTAGAAGACCAGCTCTATCACATTTTGCAGTGCCGGCTACGGACCTACGCTCGGCAATCCATAGATCAGTTCCCACCAGTTGGCAGGAACGTTGGATTACTATAGGGCAAAATAAACTACGCACCATACGCCAAAGTATCGAGGACTGGAGCTACTGCGGCCTCTCCCGGAGATGGGAGTCTGCCTTGGCACGATTGCGTATTGGTCACACTCTATATACACATGGGTTCCTCATGGAGGGGGCCACCTTCCTTACTGTGATGATTGTTTGGTCCCCTTAACTGTGCGGCACTTGCTGGTCGAGTGTCCTAGTCTTGCGAACCTACGTGAGCAATTTTTGTCTCAGTGTCGGGGGTCGGACGGTGCCTACCGTCTCTCCCTGGCATTGGGAGAGAGGTGTTTCTCTCCGGGGCATGAAGTCCATTATTGAGAGGGCTGACCTTCTCAACAAGTTATGATGTTTTTAATATTCACTTATTATTGCTTTTAATATACTATTGTTCTTTTATGTATTTTGTTATTTTAAACATTTTTATTCTATCCTTAATTTTGTTTTTTAATATTACTTTTAATGTATGTTATGTAAGTAGGCGTCAATAACCCCGCAGTTGCGGCGCCTTAAAACTATAATATCTATCTATCTTATCCTCGAGTATAGTATCTTTGCTCGTCACTCTCGTGACGTAAACATTAGGCAGTATAGATTTGATAACAGGGCAGGATACACGCGCGGAGCTGTAGCAGTTTGGTGCTGCAGTCTCTCTTTAAAGTCCTCATAATGAACAACAATGATAAGAGAATCCCAATGGCACCTGTGTATTTGTATTGCCACGACACTCGTGGCACCTCTGATCCTTAATAATTTGTCTTTTCGGAGGTGGAAACCTTGAGCTGTGCCACTCCAGCTAACACACTTTCTACGTAGTATAAAGGTAGCGGTTTTGTAACTTTTTCGTAGCAAAAATACGTAACTAATACGAATTTGTGTGGACGCCCAGGTACGTCCTAACTACGTATTTCACTACGTAACTGACAACCTTTTTACAACATTTTGGGAACCATTTGCACGTTTCAAAAACGTTTGTACTGCCCTTTTAACACGTTCCATCAGCTTTTCACAACCTATTTGCTACATCCCACTACGTTTTTGCTACGTTACTACTACCTTCAGCGAGCACATTGCCACAACCTTCCTGGTACGTACCATATTAGCCTACCTTTCTGCAACAGTTCTTGCTATACAGCTCCTTCGAGTTGGAAGATGTATAGTTGTGTAAATAATTATACAGCGAGTAATTTGTGCAAAGCGTGCACCAGCCCACCAGTAAAGACTCCTCACTAGTGCCCGCCCTGCTTATGAGGTGATCATTATGTCTTGCCACAGTAGGTTAGCTTTTACTTAATGATCCTCGTTTTTAATTTGTAGAGGTTTATTGTACAATCAACATACAGGACATATAAATACATTACAAGCATGTACAGAAATACATATCCAGTAGCAAAAAGGTACAAAGCGGGCATCAGCCCGGCAGTGAGGAGGTTATCCCGTCAGGCTACGGGAGGGGCGCGTGGAGGCGTGGTGATGGTGAGTCACTGGTCAGCGCTCGGGGGCGGCGGGGTGTGGATACGTGATGTGTCAGCGGGGAGGGGGCGTTGCTCGCAGCACCCTCAGCATCACGTCTCTCGGGGTGTGGCGGACCATGAGGGCGGCCCTGCCTTCACGCCCACTCAGCAGTCCCCCACCTGCAGGCTGGGCGGCGGGGGCCGGGCCGGGCCTCAAGGGGGCGGTGGCGGGGCAGGACAGGAGGTAGTGCACCAGTGGGCGACGGGTGTGCTTTTCGCAGTGATCGCACTCTTGCCCCTCGAAGTCCTCCTGCAGCTCCTCCCTGGTGCAGTAGCCCAGACGCACACGCTGCAGTAGTGCGCCATCTGCCCTGGGTTGTTGCTGGGTGGCGTCCAGTGGGTGGTAGTCAGTGGCTGCAGCGTACCAGGCCGCCTGCCTCTTCCTGGTCTCCAGTTCTCGGTGTGTCTGGTGAGCGCGGTGTGCTGCGGCCCGCCTCGCCTGCGCCTTGAGCTGCTGTAAGCTGGGAGGCACGTGCATGGTGACGCTGGGGCCGCTGGCGGCTCGCTTGGCGGCCACGTCCGCCGCCTCGTTACCTCGGACCCCTACGTGGCTGGGGATCCAGTTGAGCCTGACACGCCTTCCCTGCGCGCCAAGGCTCTGTAGGCTGCCCAGGATGGTGGTGATGAGCCTCACGTTGTCCTTGGGATGCGGCTGTTGGAGGGCCTGCAGCCCCATCCAGGAGTCGGTGTGTATTACCACGGTTGCCTCCCGGCGGTGCAGGGCATGTTCGAGGGCGTGCTGGATGGCCACCAGCTCAGTCTGGAGGGTGAAGCAGTTGTCAGACGTCCGCCAAGACATCCCTGTCCCACCCGTGACGAACGCGGCGCCTGTTCTGCCACTATCCGGGTCGACCGAGCCGTCAGTGAAGTATACGCGGTTGTCCCGCTCGGCGACCTGGGCCATGGCCATCAGCGCGTGCTGCCGCAGCTCCCGGGTGGTGCACATGGCTTTGCACGCAGGCAACAGCGTGGCGGTGAACTCTGCGGCGGGGGGCCCCAACGGGGGCGGGGCATAGTAGGTGGGGGCGGGGACATCGGCCTCCCACCACGGTCCAGTGATCCCCGCGTGAATGAGGCTGTGGGTGGCTAGCGAGGTGTTAATGAGCCACGTGTTGCCGCGCAGGCACTCGATGCCCTGCGTCATGGCCAGCCGGAGTCTCCTCTGCGCCACGCCCTCCACGTCGCGGCGGAAGACTCTGGCCACGTGACAGGCCATGATGCACTGCACCCTGGTGGCGAGGGGCACCAATCTGGTCTCGCTCTGCATTACGCAGGCGCTGGACCATCTCGGAGCCCCCAGCATGGTCCTCATGGCGTTGTTCTGGAGCACCTCGAGCCGCTCCTGCTGACTGTGGGAGAGCGCGATGATGACAGGGGCGCAATAATCCACCAGGGAGCGCACCGCCTGCACGTAGTACAGGCGGAGGACAGAGAAGGTGGCACCGGCGTTAAGCCGCGTCATGGCCCTCATCACGTTCAGCCTGGCCTGTGTCCTTTCCCTCAGGTAGTCAAGCTGCGCCGTGAATGACAGCCGCCTGTCGAGCCACACCCCAAGGTACAGGTAGGAGTCCGTCCAGGCCAGGCCGATGCCCTGGACGCGCAGCTGACAGGCTGGGTTGGCTGCCTTGATAGTCATGGCCCGGGACTTCTGCGCCGAGATCTTGAGGCCCAGCTCCTTGCACTTGGCGGTGATGAGGTCGAGAGCGCGCTGCGTCTTGCAAAGCCTGTCACCCCGCCCGGTGACAACGAGGGCCAGGTCGTCGGCGTAGCTGAGCAGGACGGTGCCACCTGGAAGGGCAGGGCGACCAGCTCCTCCATCAGCAGGTTGAACAGGAACGGGCTGAGGATGCCGCCCTGGGGCGTCCCGTTCTCCAGTTCCTTGTAGCGGGATTTGTGGCCCTGGAACTTGACTCTGGCCCGACGGTGCTGGAGGTAGTCCTCGAGCCAGGCGAGCAGTCTTCTCCGGATCCCCTTCCTCGCGAGGGTGGCGAGAATAGCGTGAGGACTGGCCAGCTCGAACGCTTTCTCAAGGTCGAGGAAGACTGTAACTGTGGGGCAGTTGTTGGCCTGAGTCAGCAGGGTGAGGAGGCTGTCAGCTGTGCCCACGCCGCGGGTGAAGCCAAACACGTGAGGGTGGAGGGCTCCCACGCGCCACTGCAGTCGCGAGAGCACCATTCTCTCGGCTGTTTTAGCCGTGCAGCTGATGAGGGAGATAGGCCTGAGCTTGGTGGGCTCCCTGGGCTTGGGGATGGGCTGAATAACGGCCTCCTTCCACGCCGGTGGCAGGTGACCTGCCAGCCAAGACGCGTTGAGCGTGGCGAGCAGCGCGGCGTCCCCGGCAGGCCCGGCATGAGCCAGCATGGAGTATGTCACGCCGTCCGTCCCTGCAGCTGTGTCGCGCCCTTTTTTCCTCGCCGACGACAGTTCCTGGCGAGTGAAGAGGTGGTCCGCCACGTCAGGTTCCCCCCGCGCCTCCCTGACAGCCTCGACGCGGTGTTGTCGAAGCTGTTGCTGGAGGTGGCGTGTGCGAGGAGGAAGTTGGGCGCTGGAGGCTCTCGCGGTGAACACGCCGATGAGCCTCTCCGCCTCTCGGTGTGGGTGTGGGTGGGCGGCTGGTTCGGGGCGGGGCGGCACCGGAAGCCGTCCTGACATTCCTCCACAGCTGTCAATGTGAAAATATATACTTCTTCAGATATATTTGAATCCTACAAAAATAAAAATCTAAGTAGTCCCAATATCCCATAATATCATGTAGCCTATGTGACTTTTTTATTGATTATAGTTTTGAATATATTTTAAGTTTACCGTTTAAAAGTTTGGAATCATTACATTTGATTATATAATTAGCATTACAAATAATACAATTTGATTTACTAGAACCTATAATAGTATACCGTATTGATTATTATTTTCTCTAATATGAACCTAATAGAAAACGTTTCTACATAGACTATAATAAGAAACAGTATATGCATAATAACCTTACCGTAGATAACAGTGAAGTCGCCAGTTCTACGTTTCTTTGTTATTTACAGACGTGTGGTGGCGTTAATACTTACATTTGTACATCCATGATTTCAGGAAAGTTAGAAGGGTCTATCTGGAAAGTCTGTGTCATTTTGTGTCTTCATCTGTGTCATATTAGGGCTATAAATGAACAAAGGACAAAAATAAAACCGAGTGGCGACCTCACTATGCCTACTACAGTAAAGTCGCCAGCTAGTATTTTAATCCAACAGTTGAGTCGCCACTCTGGGGAATTCAGGGAAATTAGAGGTAAATTAAAACAAGTCTATATATATTAGCTGCGGAAGATGCTTGGATATATAAAAATTCCTCTGCCAACGTGAAAATAAGTTCTATTCAAGTTTGAAAGATCTGGCAAGTCTTGTGTCCTGTCGCCCGAAAGGCTACTTGTTTACTGTCTGTCATCGCGCGAAGAAAAACGTGAGAAGCAAAATGCGCAACAGTTATATTTGCAGATACAAAGTATAAAACAACGCTGAAACAGGGTAGATTATACAGCCATGATATAAACTACTGTCTAACATCTTCAGTGGCACATAAAAATCAGTAGTAATGCTATAATTCGTAATATTTGGCGCCTGGCGACTTCACTGTAGGTGGCGACTTCACTGTTATCTACGGTAGGGCCCTGCCTGAAATTTACTATTTACTTCAAATTAAATTTCTTCATCCAAGCAACCGTATTTTGAATGTAAACCATATGTATTTCCGTCACAAAATCGTAAATTAAAAAAAATAATTAAAGTTACTATAAACGTTCTAAAAAGGTGATTTTGTCTCGTGAATGTTCTACGTAGTTTGTACGTTATTTCGTGTCTATAGATCTACCTGATATAAGTCACCTGATTTTCACCATAACGCCGATTGGAATTCACGTGGATAACGGTTTATGTCATATTAACGTTATACTTACGTATCTTTAACATATGTATGTACATATTCATTAGGTATATATAACGTTTTGAATCCTCTAATATCACGCTACATCATGATGTTATAAGTACGTAATTGAAACGTAAAACCACTACGTACTATATTAGTAGAAGAAACACGTATTTCTGTAACGTCTTAACTACGTTGAAAAACGTATTGTAGCGACATAACCAAACACTACCTAAATACAACATACACAATTCATATTAGCGTAATACTTACGTATCTTTAACATATGTATCCACGTATTCATTATGTATATATAACGTTTTGAATCCTCTAATATCACGTTACATCATGATGTTATAAGTACGTAATTAAAACGTAAAACCACTACGTACTATATTAGTAGAAGAAACACGTATTACCTAACGTCATAATTACGTTCAAAAAACGTATCGTAACGACGTAACCAAACACTACCTAAATACAACATAGACAATTCAAGAGTGAACGTATGATTTACGTATATATTACGAATTTTCCTAACGTTACCAAAACGCTACCTTCTCAAAACGTAAGGTTTACGTAGTGTGTTTGCTGGGACCTCCGCCTGCCTCCTCCTTCCCCCTTGTGTTGTGGGCGTGAGGCGTGAAATAATAGGCTATCTTGAACATTTCCGTGATTCCGTGATGGCATTAGTGCAATATTACCGTAATGGTTAGTTTCATGGGTATATAATTATGAAATCTCTACCAATAAACAATCAGTGGTTTTAAGCATCCTGAACGTTTAGTTCCCATCATAGGGAGTATTTCATAAACCATATTATCTGGGCGGCGATCAATGCTAACACGATTTTTTTTTTTTTTTAAAGATCTTCATTAGCGTGTACAGCTTGTTTAGTCTGGCTGCCATTGCCTTTGTGCGTATGTGTGTTTGTCTATTTTGGGTATTGCGCATGCTCAGAATCGATTGCGAGTGTAAAGTTTGATTTGCCGCATGCTCAAAAACGTTTAAGGGTGTTAAAAACATTGTCAAAAACGCTTAATGGTGCAGCGTGTGCTATTTTTGGGTAAGTGGGAAGGAGGGAGGGGAAGGCATATGTGCCAGATGCTCTCAGTCAACATTAGGAAATTCATTTTATTATCAAGCATACCAATGAGTCACGCGCTTGAGAGCAGACTAGGAAGGACTTTATTAAGAGTCATGCCAGGGCAAGGTCTTTCCCTCTGGCAAGGCACCTATTACCGGAAAGTGATAAGCTACCGTATAAGAAAAAAGTTGTTCAGCCTTTTTTCAATAAAAAGTTTGTAAAAAGGGATATGCGAACGTAATCTCCCGTGTACAAACATTTGTATTTAAAAAAACATGGTAATACATTTTTTTTCTTTTTACAATTTAGTTTTTTTGTAAATTAAGCTAGCATTTTTTTCTATGCGTGTAAAGAATAGAATATAAATGGTACTGATTATGGTTTTATTCATGTATTTATAATCTACCGAAGATAGCCTATTGTTATGATACAGAGCAATAGAACTATACCTTTATGTGAGTAAGTGCGTGTGTATCAGAGAGAGAGAGAAAGAGAGAGAGAGAGAGCATAATTCCAGATTGTCTGAAATGCTTTGGTGGCTAGGAAGCGGCGTAAGTTTTTCGAAATTATTAGGAGGGGTCGCAGGCCAACAAGTTTCAGAACTTTTGTTGTATGTAGTGGTGATCACTGTTGATCAAAGATTATACAAGCTCTGTTACAGTCTGCGACTACTGATCAAAGACTCATGAATTGGCCACCGTGCTGTAAAGTCACTCTGATGTGCATCGCAGGCATACCTCCCGTTCTACCTGCCATAATAAGATAACACCATTTTCTGTCGTACAGGCCTATTCTAGATACTGTTGGTTCGCGACCTCCGTGGGCAGCAGCTCAACAACAACTACCGCACTCTGCCGCTCGAACCCCAGCCTCTCATGGAGCTGCACAGAGGCTGTATTACTGTCTTCAATGTTCACGAAAGCCGGGAGGCCTTCCTGCAGCAGTTGATTGGCCAGGGCCATCGTGGCCGCGCTAGCCAGGCCCTGGCGACGATGCTGTGGCACCGTAAAGGTGTTTCCCATCCACCCAATATTAGTTGTGAGAATCCATGACACCAGTGTCTCCTCTGCCTCCTCCTGCAGCGACCCGGCACCGTCCACAGGGCCACGCTCTCGGATACCGGCGGACGGGAAGTGAATGATATCGTGCCTAACACTTTCCACCATATTAAAATGCTTGAACTTCCAATTCGTCCAGACCACCGATGCATCTTCCTCCCCCAGACGGGTCACTTGGTACCTTTGGGGCAGCCTGCAACAGAAGACCCCATCACCATTCATCATCAATTTCGCTGCACAAAATGTGTCAGTCGCCATACCCACCACCCTAACAATCAGTAGTTCTGGCGTTATGATCACCTGCATCACTCACTCGGCATTCCGAATCGACGGTGCCTTGAGCTGGTACAGATGTCCGATGTGAGGTGTTTGAAGAGTCACTCGCCGGCGTCCCCAACTGCTCAGTGACTGAAGCTGGGGCGGAGACAGCACCGAACGTTATTTATTGTTATCCATGTTCTGACTTATCATAAATGTATTGATATTATAAATAAACACAGTTTTTGCTTGATGAAGCAAGGCGAATTTAATGCAACTCACTGACGGCAGAAGGACAGTGGCTAAGGAATATATATACACAGGCTGATTCCAGTCCAGGTGAGGGAGGCGAGAGAGGCGGTCAGTCACATCCTTGGCAGTATGTTCCTTGAGGCTCCAGTACACCAAAAGACACTGCATGGTCTGTAAAGTCACATTTTCAGCACATATATGCACTGGCTTGCTGCGTCAGAGGAGTAGCTAGATTTTCTTATCATGTAAAGAAAACATGAAACTAATCATATCTTAAATCAAGCGTAATTTGTCTACATATTTGTATGTTTACTTAACTTCCCTGCATGCAGCCTTGACACTTTTTTTCTCTTCTTTTTTTTACATCACAAAGGACTGCCCAAGGCCGCAAAAAAAAGTGATAACACAAAGCCCGCTTAATTGTCAGTCCCTAAAAAGAATGGGGGGTTGTCCAATTTAGTTCGGGAGGTGTTTTGTCACTCTTCTCTTGAAAAGATTTAAGTCGTAGGAAGGTGAAAAAATAGAAACTGGAAGATATTTCTTGAGTTTACCAGTGAAAGGGATGAAAGAGTAAAGATACTGATTAACTGTTGCATTAGGAAGATGCACAGAATAGGGATGAGAATGAGTAGAAAGTTTTGTGCAGCGAGGCCGCGGAAGGGGGGTGAGGCATGCAGTTAGCAAGTTCAGAAGATCAGTGAGCATGAAAATAACGGTAGAAGATAGCAAGAGAAGCAACATTGCGGCGGTGATTTAAAGATTGAAGACAGTCAGAAAGAGGAAGTTGATGAGACGAAAAGCTTTTGACTCAACCCTGTTTAGGAGAGCTGTAGGAGTGGATCCCCCCAAACATGTGAGACATAATCCATACATAGGCGGATAAAGCCCCTGTATAGAGCAAGCAACTGGGAGGGAGAAAAAAAAAGGACGCAGACGCCACAGGACACCTAACTTCTTAGAAGCTGTTTTAGCAAGAGATGAGACGTGAGATTTCCAGTTCAGATTTTTAGTAAAGGATAGTCCAAGAATGTTCATTGTAGAAGAAGGAGATAGTTGAGTGTCATTGAAGTCGAGGGGATAGTTATCTGGTAGGTACTTATCTCTGGCTGCCCGCCCTAATGGCCATCAAGCGATCAGAGGGCGGGTTGAGGCTGGATAGAGGTCCCTTGCAAGTTGTACTTACGCCTGAGGTTATGGGGGCGATAACGGTGAAGCAGGAAGGGCGAAGACAGGTGGGCACCAGGATGGAGGCAGGCCGTAGAGAGTGTAGGCCGTAGCGCGTCGCCAAGCTCACGACGCCGTACACCTTTATCACAAAATCACCTTAGTCATGTGACTCAAGGCAAGAGGAAATTGGAAATAGCTTAATGTCCATCTATTACAGAACTGAAAATGTCTGGTCTACTCACAACCAAGGAGTGAGGCAAGTGGCGGGCCAGTCTTTGTTTTAGGGCTTCCAGCTCGTCTTTCCTCACATGGCGCAGCTCCACCTCACCTATCGTGGCCATCGTGTAGAATGAAGCCTTTGTTGGCCCCATCAGCTATAGCAGCCTATCTAATATATATCAGTCATGAATAAATCATATAATATCAGTCTAATCTAATGTTTAGGGAGTAGGCAGTCAGACACCTCCCGCCATGGTGAAATACTCCCGGGGAGGTACTTACAGGGTTGAGGGGGTGCTGCAGACTTATCATTGAAATCTGCCGTGTCCTCTCTTTCCATATCCCTTAGTGTCTCAGATACACAAGAGAGTAGGTGCAGCCTGCACTCTAAAGACAATTTATATTACTACTCATACTACACTACATGCACTTACATCCCTACACTATCTTCACTCAAAATTTCAATATGGCTGTTAATCACTCTGCCTCTGAGTCCCTAACTGGGGAGGGGACCAGAAATATCCCCAAGTCGGACCGTCTTCAAGATGACGACTCGAGGTGCCTTGATATTTCATCTAACCTTCTTTCTATAAAATTTGCAGCATTCGCGGTCTTAGATCTAACTTTCAATCTGTGGAACATCATCTCTCATAAGAACATAAGAACATAAGGAAGCTACAAGAGGCCGCGAGTCCTACACGTGGTAGTTCCTGTCACCTAACACTACCTACATCCACCTTTCATCCCCATCCATGAACCTATCTAGCTCCTCTTTAAAGCTCCCTAATGACTCCGCACTAACTACCTGTCTACTGAGACCATTCCATTCATTCACCACTTTATTTGTGGACCAGTTTTCCATATTTCCTTTCTAAATCTACGCTTTTCCAGCTTGAATCTGTTACTTCTTGTTCTACCGTGGTTAAGGTTAAAAGCCGTAAGAACTTTTCTTACCTCTCCTATATTAAATCCCTTTATCCACATAAAAACTTCTATCAGGTCGCCCCTTACTTTGCGTCTCTCGAGTGAGTGTAATTTTAATAGCTTCAATCTCTTCTCATAACTAAAGTTACGCATCCCTTGTATCATTTTGGTCATCCTTCTCTGCACTGTTTCTAACAAGGCTATATTCATCCTGTAATATGGAGACCAAAACTGAACCGCATAGTCTAGGTGAGGCCTGACTAGAGCCAGATAAAACTTTAGAATAACTTCCGCACTTCTACTTTTAACACTTCTGGTAATGAATCATAATACTATATTAGCTCTATTTCTGGCTTCAATACATTGTTTCCTAGGTCGGAGGTCTGGGCTCACCCTCACTCCAAGATCTTTTTCACCTTCTGATCTTTTCAGCGATACATTGCTTATGGTGTATCTATTACCAGGGTTTTTTCTACCAACATTCATAACGCTGCATTTATCAATATTAAATTCCATCTGCCATCTGACTGCCCACTCGTTAAGTTTATCTAAGTCTCCCTGCAATATGTTTCAGACTGTGAATCCAATAATCCTACCTACCTTAGTATCATCAGCAAACTTGCTGATATCACTGCTAATCCCACTATCCAAGTCGTTGATGTAAATAAAAAATAGTAATGGACCCAAAACAGACCCTTGTGGAACTCCACTTGTCACCAGTCCCCATTCAGATTTAGAACCATTAATTGTAACCCTTTGTTGCCTATTACTTAGCCAAGCTCTGATCCAATGAAGAACCTTTCCATCTATTCCATGAGCCTTAACCTTATTTAAGAGTCGCTCGTGTGGTACCTATTTTGTCAAATGCCTTACTAAAGTCCAGATATATTATATCATAATCGTTATCATTATCTGCCGTCTCATAAGCCTCTCATAAACCTCTCTCCTCCTCTAAACCTCATCTTCTTTTCCTCACCGAAACCCAGTTGTCTGTGAGCACTGACAGCAGTCCTTTTTCTGTCTCCTCTTACTGTTTCTATTCTCATTTACAATCAAAAGCTGGCTGTTGCGTATATGTGCGTAACGACATCACTTGCTCTCGTACCCACGGTCTTGAATCTTCCGAATTTTCTACCATCTGGCTTCGACTTCAATGTCACTCTCTTACTAAATTTATCTGTGCTGTATATCTCTCACCTAAATCCTCGGACTATGTAGAATTCTTCGACTATTTAACATCAAAAGTGGAGCACATCTCATCTCATTTTCCTTTAGCAGAAATTTCCATTCATGGAGATTTCAATGTTCACTACCAGCATTGGCTATCATCTTCTTTCACTGACCAACCTGGTGAACAAGCCTACAACTGTTCTATCCTCCAAGACCTAGAGCAGCTGGTGCAGCACCCTACTCGTATTCCTGACCGCCTTGGAGACACGCCCAACATTCTTGATCTTTTTCTAACTACTAACCCTTCTGCTTACTCTGTAAAATTATTCTCTCCGTTGGGTTCCTCTGATCACAATCTTATTTTTGTAACCTGTCCTATCGCTCCGGTGCCGCCTCGGGACGCACCTAAACGGAGGCACTTCTAGCATTTCAACTCAGTTAAGTGGGAAGTTCTAAGGCAGTACTACTCTGATTTTCCATGGAATAATTACTGCTTCCATGTCAGAGACCCATCTCTTTCTGCAGAGCGCATAACTGAGGTCATAGTCTCTGGCATGGAGGTGTACATTCCACACACTTTCTCTAATCTTAAAGCCCTCAACCTTGGGGTGTACTAGTGTCATTCCCACGCGTGGAAATCGTGATTGTATTCGCTTTCTATATATTTTCAGTGTTTTGAAGATAATTGTAGTTGTGTGTAGCAATTCACGGTGAGCATGCACGTACATAATGTGATAGTGAAATTTATCCAATATAACTGTCCTAGACATAATTGTTGTTGATGTGGTGTGTGTGAATTCACAAGAGGATGTACTATAAATAACAAAGCCGACTGGGCACCCCTGCCGCAATCTTTTTCCCCAGCAGGAAAAACATCCCCACGGATTTACCAAAGGCCACATTTTTTACCCTAGTTAGTAAAATTCGTAGCGCCTCCGTCTGTCATCTCTCTCTCTCTCTCTCTCTCTCTCTCTCTCTCTCTCTCTCTCTCTCTCTCTCTCTCTCTCTCTCTCTCTCTCTCTCTCTCTCTCTCTCTCTCTCTCTCTCTCTCTCTCTCTCTCTCTCTCTCTCTCTCTCTCTCTCTCTCTCTCTCTCTCTCTCTCTCTCTCTCTCTCTCTCTCTCTCTCTCACACACACACACACAAACACGTAATATTGGAAATTGATTATATTCGTAAATACATAGATATTATTTCAGCAAGATTAGAGAGAGAGAGAGAGAGAGAGAGAGAGAGAGAGAGGGGAAGAGAGAGAGAGAGAGAGAGAAAGAGAGAGAAAGGAGAGGAGGAAGAGAGAGAGAGAAGAGAGAAGAGAGAGAGAGAGAGAGAGAAGATGAGAGAGGAGAGAGGAGGGAGGAGGACGGAGGACGGAGATAAGGATTTGAGGGTCAGATCAGGGCAGCTGTGACCTCTCTCTCTCTCTCTCTCTCTCTCTCTCTCTCTCTCTCTCTCTCTCTCTCTCTCTCCCCTTCTCTCTCAATCTTCAATCAATCCTCTCTCTCTCTCTCTCTCCTTCATCTCTCTCTCTCTCTAAATATATATTATTATATAAATAAATTAATATATATATAATTTATATTATATATATATATATATATTATATATATATATTTTATATATATATATAATATATATATATATATATATATATATATTTTAGGGTTGCCCTTATTTTCCGAAAGTCGGAATTTTTATCGGGACGGGCAGTTTTCTGGTTTGAATCTAGTAAAAAACAACGTGTGTAAAATATTTTTGAAATCAATTAATATTTAGTGGTCGCTCAACGAGGTCAAAGTTCGGAAATTTTTGAAAAAAATGTGGTATTTTACAATGTTACGGATGTGTATGTAATTGGAAATTAGGACGTATTTTGCTCGATACATGCCAAATACATGCTAAATAACATAATTGCCTTACATACTTTTGGTTCTAGGTCCCCCTCGTTACGAGTATTAGCCCCTCAAGGGGGGTCTCATGGGCGCCCATTTCTCACTCATTGTCGCCTAGTTCGCAGAGGTCACTGAAGACTTGCGGGCATCAGGATGGCCACGGCGGTGACTTTCGACGACTTGAAACAAGTATTGCCTTTGTTCCTCATCTTTCGTGAGGGCCAGGTTGAACTGCTGCATAAGCGCCACACCCCGTTCAGCGAAATCGTTCGTCACAGCCAGGGCCCTCACTCTGCGCGCTTCCATGTAGTTGGGGTCCTGGGACCATGTTGTAGGGTCGTTGCGGATGAAGACGCGTTCCAGACGCAGGATTGTGAAGAAGTCCGCCGTGCTGGTGGTGACGAAGTTGGCCACGGTTTTTTTCGGAATGGATTCGATGGTGGCGTCGACTTGAGCCAGCCGCCGAAGAGGATCATCTGACCCCTCCTCCTGCTCCATAGCCTTGAGCATGTCCCGCTTGATCGAGGCTGGCAAGTTGTCATCGAAGACGCCAATCCCACGATTCTCTCGCTCAGGTACCACAGGTGGCGACGGAACGCTGTGGACATCGCCTTGCCCACCGCCTTGTCGGGGTAAGCCAGCAGCGCCTTGAGAAAAGCCAGGTCCTGCGCCGTGGCCGCTGCCGACTGGGACGCCTTGCACCAGGTCGTTACGCATGTGGGGACGCTGAAGGTGACGAATCGCCGGATGCCGGTTGTCTCGGCTGCCGTCAGTGAGAACTGGTCCCGGAACAGGTACACCTTGATGGCATACAGGACCTTGGCTATCCAGCGAGCACCGTGGAGGGCGCCCGGGCGAGCGAAGCGGGTTCCTCGCTTGGGTTGTCCACCGAGGACGATGATGGAAAGTTCTAGGAGTTTGCGGTAGTCATCTCGTGGATGCTGAACGTCAACAAGGCGACCAAACTCAGCCAACAGGTCGTCGCGGATCTCGGGGAAGTTGGTCGGGATGTCCTCGTCGGTGAAGGGCCCTTAGGTTGCCGCATGTTGATGAGTTCCCAGCGGATTTTGGAATCGTTTGAAGATCAGATGCCCGGACCAGTCGAGGGACCGAGACACGCCGTGAATGCTTTCTCGCACGACCAGCCGAGAACATGATGGCGACAGGCCATCGTAGCGATTCGCCATCATGTCCTCGAGCTGGTGTGCGAGAAGGCAATCCTGCGTCTGGAACGCGAACTTCCTCCAGCCCTAAAACATGGTTCGGCAGGACCCGCACTACAGTGGTTACAGTGTTAGTTTGGAAACGGCGCGCAGAGTGAGGGCCCTGGCTGTGACGAACGATTTCGCTGAACAGGGTGTGGTGCTTATGCAGCAGTTCAACCTGGCCCTCACGAAAGATGAGGAACAGAGGCAATACTTGCTTCAAATCGTCGAAAGTCACCGCCGTGGCCATCCTGACGCCCGCAAGTCCTCAGTGACCTCAGCGAACTAGGCGACAATGAGTGGGAGATGGGCGCCCATGAGACCCTCCCTTGAGGGGCTAATACTCGTAACGAGGGGGACCTAGAACCAAAAGTATGTAAAGCAATTATGTTATTTAGCACGTATTTGGTAATAATCGAGCAAAATATGTCCTAATTTTCAACTACATACACATCTGTAACAGTGTAAAATACCACATTTTTTGAAAAATTTCCGAACTTTGACCTCGTTGAGCGACCTCTAAATATTAATTTTTAAAAATTTTTTAAACCCTTTTTTTTTTGGAAAAAAAGAAAACCCCGCCCGATAAAAATTCCCTTTCGAAAAAAAAAGGCAACCCTACTCAGTATCCCCAAATTCCCAAGAACATAGTTGACACACTTAACCCCCTAAACAATGGGAAAGAATTCTACAGAATTATTAAAAAAAAAAGTTACGTTTTTCTTGAAAGAAATCTTCTGGACGCACCCAAAAAGAAGCAGGCCTTTTCATAATTTTGGGCGTGTTAGCAAGAAAAAAAAAAAAAATTATTTTTTTTTCTTTTTTTTTTTTCATAATCCTACTGTATAATAGACAATATCATATAGCAAAGTAAGTTGCCGCCTGAAGGAAATTTTAGAGTGAAAAAAAGAGTAAGAAAGTAGACCGCACGCTATAGTGCAAAAGTCCCGGTTTGACCCCACGCTATAGTAGCACCTAAAAAAAAATTATATAGGTGCATATATTATAAAATTATATATATTTTTTTAAATATATTTTATTAAAAATATAATTAAAATTATATATAATAAATATATAATATATATATATATTATATATAAAAAAATATATATATATTATTATATATATATTATATAAATTATATATTATTATATTTTTTTAAATTTTTTTAATTTAAATTGGTACCCCCCTGTTTTTTTTTTTATTCTTTTCTTTTCTTTATAGGGCTGGCAACAAGCGGGTTTGTGTTACCCCCAATTTTTTTTGTGCCTTTTGGGCCCGTTCCTTGTGTGTAAAAAAAAAAAAATAAAAATATTATATATATATTATATATATATATTAAAATATATAATTATTAAAAAATATATTATATATATATATATATATATATTATATATATATATTTTTATATATATATATATATTAATATATATATATATATAAATTAAAATTTTATATATAATATATAAATATATTTTATATAAAATTATATAATTTTATATAAAATATATATATTATATATATTATATATATATAATATATAATATATATATATATATATATTATATATATTATATATATATATATATATATATAACAAAAACTGGCCTACCCCTCTGTTTTTTTTTATTCTCGTACTGTCAATCTTTTAGGGACTGGCAACTAAGCGGACTTTGTGGTACCCATTTTAGTTGTGCCCTTGGCCAGTTTCTTTGTGATGTAAAAGAAAAGAAAAAAAAATTTATATAATAAATATATATATATATAAATATATATATAATATATATATATTTTATATATATATATAATAAAATAAAATATATATATATAATATATATTATATATATATATTAAATATATATATATTATAATATTATAATATATATAAAATATAATATATATATATATACTATATTAAAATTATATATAATTATATAGGTATATATATATATTATTATATATTATATATAAATAATATATATATATATAATTATATAATTATATATATTTTATTTTATATATATATAATATATTATATATATATATTTATATATATCCATATATATATAATATATATATACTATATATATATAATATTTTAAAATATATTATATATATATATATATTATATATAATATATATTTATATATAAAATATATATAATATATATATATATATATATATATATTAGCATACATACCCATTTATGGCCTTACATTGCTACACAATGGGTTTTTTTCTGAACATTTATATGTCAGGTATATCAACATACTCCTTTTTCGTCAGCTTTGGGAATAAATGTCCTTTGTACAAAGTGACAGCATTTCCTCAGTGGGTTAAAACTCATTGCAAACAGTAAGGTTTATTTATATGCATAAATGCACGGACAGTAATGTAATTTTCTAAACTCTTGTGATGCAAGTTCACTCACCCCAAGCTATTTTATATCCTCCTCTGATCCACGGCAGCTGTTAGTAGGGAGTACGTATACTGTTTGGCAGTCTCTCAGAGTCTCTCTCCTTAGTCTAATAGACTTAGAAGTTAGAGAGGGGGCTGAAATGGGGGTGGGCCTTGAAGGTGTGAATAAAGGGTGTGGCATGCCCCAGGTCAATAAAAATTAACCATCCGGGAGGTCACGGGGGATTACCAATATATGCCCGCCGGGCAAGGAAGGAAGATATGCCTAGCACCTAACTAGACGGAAACCACAGACATTACAGTACAAAACTTTCTTAAAAAGTAAACCGATCCTTAGCTTCCGTATCTTGACCCTTAGAAGGAGAGAGAGAGAGAGAGAGAGAGAGAGAGAGAGAGAGAGAGAGAGAGAGAGGGGAGAGAGAGAGAGGGGAGAGAGAGAGAGAAGAGAGAGGGGAGAGAAGGGGAGAAGGAAGAGGAGAGGAGGGAAAAAGAGGGGGAGATGAGAGGAGGAGAGGGGAGAGAGAGGAGAGGGGAGAGAGGCGAGAGAGAGAGAAGAGAAGGGAGAGGGGAGAGAGAGAGAGAGAGGAGAGAGAGAGGGGAGGAGAGAAGGAGAGGAGAGGAGAGAGAGGAGGAGAGGAGGAGGAGAGAAGAGAGAAAAGAGAGGAGAGAGAGAGAAGAAAGAGGGGAGGAGAGAAGGAGAGAGGAGAAGAGAGAGGAGAGAAAAGAGAGAGAGAGAGAGAGAAAAGGGGGAGAGAGAGGAGGAGAGAGAGAAGAGAAGAGAGGAGAGAGAGAGAGAGAGGGAGAGAGAGGAGAGAGAGAGAGAGAGAACGAGAGGGGAGCGGGGAGAGGGGAGAGAGAGAGAAGAGAGAGATGGAAAGGGCAAGGAAGGAGAGGAGAGGAGAAGAGAGGAGAGAGAGAGAGAGAGAAGATAATTATGTAGAGGCGGTTATGTTTGGGGGGATGGGGGTGAGTCGAGTCTTGAAAGGAGGTCGGATGGAAAGAAGAAAGGAGAAGGAAAAAAAATGTAAATAAAGGAAAAAGAAAAAAACAATTTTTTAAGGTCTTATGGGGTGATATTTGGTTTCGGGAAATTGAAGAAAAAAATGTGGGTTTTTCTGAGGCAAAAAAAAACGGAATACAAGCGGCTTCGGAGGATTTATCCACAAAGGCTCTCTCGGCCGACATACCCAGGGTTTAAACAAATATGCCCGGTTCTAAAAAAAGAATCCTTATGAGGTTGGAGACGGAAGAAATTACCAAAAGGACCAATGAAGGGCACGTCAGCGTTGTTTTCCTGGTAACAAACCGGAAATATCCTACGGCTTGCTTGAGGTTGGAAGCAGCCAGGCAGGGACAAGGTAGCCAAGCCCCGCCCCAACCAATGCAGGGACACGCAATGCACATGTGACATATAAAAACTTATAAAATCTGTTGTTGCCGTGGAAGAGTTGCGTACATAACATGTTTTTTTTTATATCCACACGAATTTCAACTAATTTATGTTCTTTCTCGCACACGACACGGGTGAAAGTCAACTTGTGAACTCTGAACATGAATATTTCGCTCACGATATCAACCTTGCCACTCACACTGCCACTTGAATTCCACTTGAGTCATTACGTATCAAAGAAGCAATTTTAAATCTGACACATCAATTAACTGGTGAACATAACTGATACACATGAGATAAAAGCAAATAAACACAACTTATAAAGATGTATACTCACGTTATAAAGAATAGAAATCGTGAAAGAGAGAAAGAAAGAAGGGGATGAAGAATGATGGACGGGAGTGGCTACAGCGCACAAGGAGTGAGAGGAGAGAGAGAGCGAGATAAGGGTAATATATTCAAATATAACCACATGATAATCTCCCCCTTTTATCTGCATCAATCACAGCTGTTAATTTCTTAGATGAGTGTGTTAACGAACGAACGAACCCCTCCCCCCCAACACCACCACCACCACCTCCCTACACGCCCAGAATATATCTATATTAATATAATCGAAAGTATGTGTGTGTCTGTGTGTCCGCTATAGGTTCTGCCCCCAGTGGCGCAATCCTATCATATGGCACAGTTTTGGAACCAGGTCGACCAGCGGAAGGTTTTAAGGCCACTTTGGGGATGATCCGATCCCTTTTTATTTTTTTTATTTATAGTATTAGAGAATTGTGAAGAAAAAAAATTTACGCGAGATATTTTGCATGAAAGAAGAAAGATATCAAGATATAATATAATATTCATACCATTATTTATTCAACTTTGCCATGTCAATCAACAAGTCACAAGGCCAATCACTGAAGTATGTTGGACTTCACCTACTTCAACCTTGCTTCTCCCATGGTCAGCTCTATGTTGGATGCTCAAGAGTGGGAGATGGCAGCAAGCTCTTTATCCTCATACCCAACAAAAAGACCAAGAACATTGTCTATCCTGCTGCTTTGCAGTAATATTTTGTCAGATTTTGTGATAACCCAAAAATTATTCTGTGAGATTAAACTCATGGTTGTGTGAAATACATTATCATTAAAATACAAGTGTTACAGTTATTGGGCCGAAGGCCCACCAAAAGCCCTCCGCAGGAGCTAGCAGAAAAGTCCGCCCGGAGGGCGGCTTTTCGGCTAGTTTAACTATAAAAATGAAAGCGAGCAACACTGCGTACACTTATTCCTGGCAATACCTAGGTGTCCCTCATGAAAATTGCAACTGATAATGAGTGCATGGATATTTATTAAGGGAGGAAGAACAGGAGGAGGGAGAGGAGGAGTGCTTGGTTAAAATGGTTGGAGGAAGAAGATGAGAAAAGTTACTTGTATTCTACGTATTGCCTGTCCTATTTAAGCTCATCCGCACTATATCTTGTATACAACCTATATTGTTCATTACTATTGATAAAACCAGGTATCTATATAGTTTTTGCTTACCTTAAAGTAATCGTCCAGACCATTTCATCATTCCTGATTTGATGTAATTAGAATATACCCATTATCGAGTGTATCAGCAATATGTTGTCACTTTTTGCATCTAGTCAGCCGTTTTTTAATAATCCGCAATCAAAATCTGTAAATTCCCCGAGCTTCGAAAACGCTACTGGCAACTGGCAGACGACGGCACCATGGCTCGGTGACGTCAGCCCAGGAGCTTCCTCCCTCCCGCGCTCATAGAAATACACGTAAATCTGGGCAATAAACCTAGTACATGAAGAATTTTGGGTGTTTCTGATAAAATAAAATTGTAATATGGTATACATATGCATCCTTGATGGGTGCAGCAAGAAAGCTGTGCCTCTCCAGAGAAGTTTGCACACGTATCAGACCAATAGGCGAAAAATGTGTAAAAAATGTTGGTGCATCGGACGACGTTGGTGCATTTCGGTGAAGGTAGGGAAACGGGGGTGGGTGTTGGTGGTTGGGGAAGGGGGAGGGTGTTAGTGGTGAGGGAAGTAGGTGGGTGTTGTGGTGGGGGAAGGGGATGGTTGAATTAGTGTGGGGGAAGGGGGTGGGTGTTAGTGGTGGGGGAAGTGGGGGATGTTGGTGGTGGAGGAAGTGGGTGGGTGTTGGTGGTGGGGGAAGGGGGTGGGTGTTCGGTGGTGGGGAAGGGGGTGGTTGTTGGTGGTGGGGGAAGAGGGTGAATGTTGGTGGTGGGGGAAGGGGATGGATGTTGGAGATGGGGGAAGGGGATGGGTGTTGAAAGTGGAGATGTGGGTGGGAACTGGGGTGGATGTTAGGGGATGTGGGTGGGGGAAGGGGATGGGTGTTGGAAGCGGGGATGTGGGTGGGAGCAGGGGTGGGTGTTGTGGGATGTTGGAAATGAAGTAGAGTGAATAATAGCAGATTCTTGAAGGACTCTAGCATCCCCCCCTCTCTCTCTCTCTCGGTGAACTCCTCGTGTGACGTCATCAATAATATTCGCGGGCCTGTTGGAGGGATGAAACTTTTTTTCCCGCGCTTTTTACAAAAGTCGTGTTTTTACAGGAAATAAAATGAATTATTTTTTGTGGATTAGGTGTTTTGAATGAACATTCAACATATTTATGTAAACAAAAATGTGTCTGGACAATCACTTTAATGGATTTTTAGCGTCATCTGGAAAGAAGGCGAGAACACGAAACACAGAAGAAATGGAAAAGTTTGGAAGGCACAACAATACGTCTACCGCGCGTCACCATTAGAACCAAGGCTAAGGGAGGAGCTTGGAAGAGCTTCTCTCTCGGCTTTGATTAGAACAACACTGATTCTGAGTGACTCGTCCGCCTCGGCGCCACATAGTCAGTAAAACTAAGTGATTCCACTTCTTGAATGCCAATACCCTTGATGTAGTTACCATATTTCCTCAGATTTCCTGAAACCTTATCCATAATTTCCTCAGAAATTTCCTTGTAGATATTTATCTAGAAAGTGTTATGTTTTTCAATGAAATGAACGGAGAAAATGTATACCATAGTATTAACATAGGTGAACAAAGTACGTGCACTGGCTTCACACTCGCCCGTCAGGGTGGCAAGGTTGGTAGAGACGTGAGTTCGCAATGTGCAGCGTCCCTGTGCATTCGGTCAGCGGTTCGAGTCCGCCTAGTTCGTGCTGACGTGGCGGCGCTTTGTATAGTCAATAACCTTGTAGTTGGTACTTGCAAAGTGTCTAGATAGGATGAAAATCTTATCTTATCTGGCTTCACACTCTATCCGAGTCTTTCGCAGCTGCAGGCCGCCTCCACATCCTCCACACTTACACGATATCGAAGCAAAAAGAATAATCAGTTTTTGGATGACCAGAGAAAATAAGAGGAAAGAAAGAGAAATAAATTAAAAGACATCATGGAGGCTGCAAGAGCCATCTCTTCATTGGGTTGAGGAGGTTTGGGTGAAGACCACAACCTGTAGCCTTGCCTTAAGTTTTTTCTTGTAATCACCATCCTCTTGTTTGACCCTGCTTGGGAAATAATTTGAGTTAGTGTTGTTCCTGAATCAAGAAATTAATCATTAAAAGTATACTGAAGTATTTCACTTAACAAAGTCTTACTAGTATACTTGCAGAGGTGGGCGAGAGCGATACTTAGTGCGATACTGCGATACTATCGCACCGCCAAAAAAGTATCGCAGTATCGCAGTATCGCAAAGCATTTCAAAGTATCGGAGTATAAGTATCGCAACTCAAGTATCGCTTAAATTTCCCGCGATACTTTAAAAGACGACCTTAAACAAAAGTTTTTCAGCGGCAATGCGCATAGATTTGGCGCCTTATGCGGGGTTCAGACTACACGTATTTGCTACGAGCGTCTTGTCAACGTGACGTCATCGTGACGTCACCGTGGCGTCACTTCCTGCTTGTGTGACCTTAAAAGACGTGCGTCTGGAGGCTCTAAGATTCGGCATACGTTTTTTTTAAATATCTAGATTAACATTAAAAATGTACACACTTCATGGGCTCGAACACGCAGACACGTACACTCAGCTCTGGGAGGCCGCAGTGACTAGGGTTGAACCTCTGAAAGGCCGGAGTGACCGGGGCCGGAAGAACTAGGGGCCGGAATGACTTGTTCCCGCTGGAGAGGCAAGAGGAAGGAGAGTTTTTTTGCTGTCTTATGTAGGGCTGTGCTCGCATTATACGAGGATTCTGATGATAAACAGAAATAAATGATGTACCAGCAACATCCACTGCTGGCATATTTGGCATAAATTACGTGTTACGGTACCGAATTCAGCATAACAGCAATAGTTTACTATCACGCAGTCAGTGAGTGAATGGTTGGCTTTGGTGAGAGCAAAAGTAGCATTAACACTTCTAGTAGACGTACAACATATGTGCATAGGGAGGCCGTGTGAAGTTTTACTGTGCAGACACAGCGCGTAAATAGAAGCGAGCAAATATCTTGTTATCCTTTGAATACCAATGCATCATAACTCTAATCGAGATAGTGGTAAAAAGTGGATGAGGACTGCGCGGTCATTTACTGAGACACTTTCAAGTTTTTCCTTGCCTAAAATTATTGTTTTTTCAGATGGAGATATTTTTATTTTCCGGAAACCCATTAAAAAGTAATTTTTGTCATTTTCATGGATAATATTTAGAACATGACTGTGTCTGGATCTAAGTATTTTTCACCTTTCTACTCTTTCTTCAGGTCAAAACGAGTGTGAAAGTAACAATGAAATGACCTCCTAACGGGGGACCCTCGACCCCCCGGCGAGATTATTTACCTAACCTCCAAAAGGATGGGAAGGCCTCTGGACAGGGAGGGTGTGCCTGTATGTGATATTAGACATCTATGTCATTTCTACAGTATGTATATAAGTTTTGAAGGTTACACTGAATTGGATTAATACTACACAGTATACTAAGCAAATAATAATTTAGAAAACTGAAGTGGTAACGGCGGTAGCGACCTGGGTTCACGTCCATTATAACAGAGATAGTTATTTTACATAGATTTTGTGCCCCATATAATTGATTATTACCATGTGAATCTAGCTTGTGTTGATATTATATCCACTGCAATAGATTGAAATGGGAACCGTAAATAGGGCAAAGGTTTACTTTAATTACACGCCTGTACTAGGTATTTTATCAAAAGAACTGCATGTTCTTCTCCAATACAATTATTGGTAAATCTTACAGAACAACGACTCGGTAAGATTTACAACACTAACCAACCAATATCTCCTTAAGCAATAAACTTGTAATCTTACCTTGGAAATGGGCTCAGGGCGCCTCCAACTCTCTTGGAAATTCCTTGAATTAGTGGAGATATGTATAAGTTTACCATAATAAATTGGAAAATTTAGCCAAGAATCTGTCATTGATGCCTCCTTCCACCCCGCACACGCCATCGGAGCTAATTTCCAACTATTGATGTAACCTCAAATCTATCCTACAAGCATGGTTGTGGTGAGGCATGCATTTCTAACTAAAACAAACTTAAGCTTAACCTATCCCAATATACTTTGACCCTACAACATAACCCTCCTAACTTTGTGAAAAGATTAACTCACCTTATTGATGTCACTGGTGGCGGCTACTGGCGAGGTGAGACGGCGGGAAGGGAAAAGGGCTTGTACTAAGAGTCATGATGGCGGTCGAGCGACGAACCACTGACGAAGGGTACCATGAGAAGGATATTTTTTGGAACGAAGAGAAACGACAACGGTCGGCGCGAAGACACGGGGGTACTCGTGTCTTCGACCGTGACCTACGACCGTCGTCGTTGCTCTTCGTTCCCAAAAAATATCCCTCTCATGGTACCCTTCGTCGGTTGTTCGTCGCTCGGCCGCCATCATGACTCTTGGTACAAGCCAAGGCACCCTCACTGTAGGGTACGCCGTATAACAAAAATTCTTTTTCTCAACTTTGGCATGTCAATTTCCTATGTAAAATGGAATTCTAAGACGATTTTATCCATTTCCATTTTTGCATTTGAGTAATTCTTACTATGCAAAATCGCACTTTTATATTGTACCCTTATCGAATAATGCTTAAATGAGTACGCAGTGTCCGGTTGGTCCTGTGTATTGCATCATGCACCAATATGAGTTCCAAATGACTAGCGTGGTAAGCTCTTTCTGATCAGTTGGTTCATCAGGCACTACATTAGTGTCACAGCCTCTACGTTGGACTAGAACGTGTCCATCATGACCTTCTTAGACCTGAAGCAGGGCATGGTCTCCCGGTGGTGGGCCCGAGCCCGGATGAACCCGTCTCTGGCCTGCTGCCCCACCACTGCTGCCGCAGCCTCTGTCACCTGCTTCACGACTCTTTCGGTGCACTGAGTGTGGATAGAGAACTCCGGAACCTCGTACGGCTTGACCAGGATCTTCTGGATCTGATCCCCGGACAGTGAACTGGTGAATGCCGGCTCGTGCACCTGGCCAGGCTGCCAGCTGATCAGTGTCTGCAAGCTGGTGGCTGACAAGTTCAGCCTGGGTGTGATGCGAGGTCTTACACTGGTGTCCCCATACTCCTCGCCAGCCCTCAGCTTCAAAATCTAGGTCACGGCGAACCTGCGGTCGTCCTCACTCTGACTCGCCATCAGCGAGAGGAGGACACATTCTGAGTGTGCGAACCATGCTCCTGTCCGCACGTAGAAGGTCACAGCTGTTTGGACTTTCCTGGGCTGCGACCTCATCACTCTGAGCTGCGTGAGGATGTGCTTGGGGCCGTCCTCTAGTCTGTGGTGAACCTTGATGTCGTAGTAGAGTTTGAAGTACACCTGCAGGCAGTACTTGACTAGGATTTACAGGGTGTTCAGTTCTTTGCCAGTCAGTCCATGCTTTCTGGTCCACATGTACACGAGCAACTGGGCTGTGGTGAGCCATCTGGAGCCACACCTTGCCACACTTGATCTCCTGCGGCTCGAACGGGAGAACGCCCCGCTTCACAGCCTGGACCAGCTGGTAGGAGACCTGCTGGTCAGTGGACATGTTGACCAGGATACACTCCGGTATCTCCGTGATATCTTCACCGCCTGGCACTCCTCTGAACTCTGCGTTGTACTGCATCGCATTCACGCTGGACAGCAGACTGCACACTGGACCCGTGAAGCCAGTGTCAGATGAGGTAGGCCCGTCGATGCTGGTGATAAGGTGGCGCAGGGGCAACTCGTTTGTGTGCAACACGCATATACTCCAGAAGAGCTTGCGTCCCAGCATCTTCTCCAAATGGGCGTGAGTACCACCCTTCCACCCCGTGTTGGCCCTAGTTGAGTCACCTTGCAGTACGATCAGTGAGTCGGTGGAGTCGTATGTCACCAGCAGATCATAGAGAGCCTGAGCCACCTTGAACGCATGCTTCTCAGGTGGCACCGGGTCCTCTGGTACAAAGTGCCAAGGGTACCTTCCAGATGGCTCCTCTGTCACTGACACATGCTCCTCCCTGATCAACCTTGGGTGCAGTTTCCCATAGCTGTCGGGCACCATCGCCCTGGTCTTGTCCTTACTCCCATCGTAACCCAATCCAACTATTTTGGTACCCTGGTTAGGGTACGCCGTATATAAAAAAAAAAAATCTCAACTTTGGCATGCCAATTTCCTATGTAAAATAGAATTCTAAGACGATTTTAGCTTATTCCATTTTTGCATTTGAGCAATTCTTACTATGCAAAATCGCACTTTAAGCTATGTTTTGCATATAAATATAAAAGTCCATTTTTGCATAGCAAGAAGTGCTCAAACCAAAAAGTTGAAGAGGACAAACCACCCTTAAAATTCAATATTACATAAGAAAACACCCTGCCAAATTCGAAATAATCTATATTTCCCTTTTCATTGGACCTACGGCGTACCCTAAGTCCCTCAGTCTTTCTAATCAGTTATTACTTCATTCTTTTCAGTAGTAAATTAACACATTTATCTTTTAATAACAAAAATAATACTAAAAAAAATTCAGTCATATTTTTTTATAATTACTGATCATTAGTTTTATAATATTTTTTTATTGTTAATTAAATTTATCTGTATCTTTTACTCCTTTCTTTTATGTTCCTTTATAGTTCACACACTTCCTTATAGGGTCATGCAGGGTTTGCTAATTATGACCTGACCCCCCTGAGGACTGTGGGCAGGTGAAACAGGTGTGATGTAGTTTTTTTTTTTTTTTTTTTTTTTTTACATTGAAGTCTAAAGTGCCAGTAGGCTATTTTATCATATGGAGGGACGTGATGATGGTTGGCCCTCCGCCCGTTGGTTAGCGCAGGCTGGATTTTTATAGTGACACCTGTGATGTTATAGCTGAAGGTCCGTTTTCTATGATGGTCTACCTTCAGTTTTAAGGCATACGCTGCTACCTGTTGCCCCATCGCCACACTTGAAGTCGCAGTCGACGGAACAATAATGCAGCATGCAGGTTGTTTCGGCCACTCGACGATGGATTTACAGTTGCTCCTTGGTGGGACTTGAACTCGGGACCTAATGCTCACCTCCCAGGCTCTTGTCGACCACGTTAAAGATGGCCGAAAGAGTTGTGTCCCCGGCAGGATTCGAACACGGGACATCGAGCTCACCACTCCAAGACGCTAACCACTCGGCCACCGCCTCCCCAAATTGGTCGCTTTTGACCAGTTGATTGGTCGCTTTTATTAGTGAAAATACATATAGGGGAAAATTATGTAGCGCACGACAGCAAGGGATATCTCGAGTTGGCCGACTGGGCCAGTGACAAGCGACTACGTGTGAACGCACCTATAGACTTCCATTGACTTTGCAGTCGCGCTTCTGGAGATGCGCGACTGAAATCGCTTCGTGTGAACAGAGTCCAACTGTCCCGGCAATTCAAACCCACCATGATATAAAGTTTCTTGCCATCAAAATTGGAAATAGTTTTGAGGTATATTTGGTTCCAAAGACTTATAAAAAATAATAGATCCTTAAATCAACATAGGGCAGAAACTACAGTATTTAATAAATACATCTTAAATACTTTCTCAAGTACAGTACCCTCCCAAGTTTCGCGCCTGCTTTCTTCCCAAGGCATAGCGCGAAACTCACGGATCGCGAAACTCGGGTATTGAAAACACTAAAAATGCTTATTTAGTCCGGTGCGAGGTGTACCTACTGCATTTTACAGCTTATAAGACTCACCCTCCCCCCAAAAAAAATTCCTGAAAATGCCCCAGCCCCTGTCCACCCAGCAGTGAATGGGTACCGGGTGTTAGCCAAGGGTTTGTAACCCGCCTCTTGGGGTGGTGGCTTCCCCCAACACTACGTAGAGGAGAGGAGAGGAGGAGGAAAAGGAGGGAGGAGAGGAGCTTGAGCTTGAAATGGGAGTCACCCAGCGGATGCTGTCGATGAAGCCTTTAGTCCGGCGTTCTCCCACACGTATTCTGTGGGTCCTTCGAATTCCTTCCTATTCTGTCCTACGATGATACTTGATATTACAGTTGATCTTGATCTTGATCTTGATATTACAGTTGGCCTATTCTTCATAGGCCAGACCTTTGAACCGGTGTTGCATAAAATAAGTAACACCTCGGAAAAAGTAGTACCTGACCCCCGCCGTTCCTTACTTATTTACCACAAAATACTCCTTTGTAAGTGATTAACAAGGACGTGTGTGGTACTGTGGTTGCTGGAGGTACTGGAGGAGACAGGAGAGAAGAGAAGAAGGCATTGGAGGTACCGTAGAGAAGGGAGGAAAGCATTAGTGTAGTGATTAGTTAGTAAGAGCAAGGCATTGAGTGATCTAGCTCTGTACATGTCTTATGTCTATGTTAGTGTTCTTTTATGTATGACAAGGCAGGTGAAGGGATTATCTTGTTAAAAATTTCCATCTCTGTTTCTCTCTCGATTCGTCTTCTTCTTGTGACCATTGACGCTTAGAATCGCTTCATAGGTTCTCTTCAAACTTCGTCTGCTTCGTTAACAGATTTGTCAGCTCTTCCCTTGTCTATTTCACCTGGGATACTAAAACATTTTCATTTGTTTTGGTCTGTGTGAGTGATGGCGTCAGCTGATGGTTGTGGGACAGTGTTATACGGCAATAACACTGTCACAATGCCTTCCTCTCTTCTCTCCTGTTTCCTCCAGTGCCTCCAGAAACCACAGTACCACACACGTCATGGTTAATCACTTAAAAATGAGTATTTTGTGGTAAATAAGTAAGGAACGGGAGCAGCATGACCCTCTAACCACAGGCGTCACTATAGAAATTCTGTCTGCCCCACCACGGGCGAGGGCCAACCATCACAGCCCTCAAGTGAACCTCCAGGGCCCATCATCCCACCCCTGGAGGTCACTGCCTAACGGCGCTGTAGGCACACACGCACATCCACACACCAAAAAAAAAAAAAAAGTACGAAACAGCGCGAAACTCGGGGATATAATGCGCGAAAGTTGGGATGGTAAGAATTTAGGACTCGGCGCGAAACTCGCATAGCGTGAAACTCGGGAGGGTACTGGTACCCTCCCGAGTTTCGCGCTTGCTTTCTTCCCAAGGCATAGCGCGAAACTTGCGGATCGTGAAATTTGGGTATTGAAAACCCTGTAAAAATGCTTATTTAGTCCGGTGCGAGGTGTACCTACCGTATTTTACTGCTTATAAGACTCACCTTTGCCCCAAAAAAATATCCTGAAAGTGCTTTAACCCCCTGTCCAAAACTCTCCAACAGAAATTATTAAACAGGTTTTTTCAGATTATTTTCTTAATTCTAACCGGACGCTCCCCTTAAGGGAGACTGCGTCAAACAGGGCACGGGCGCGTTGAACCCTAATCCCCTTGTTATTTCCCTCAGTACGTGAGAATTAGGTACTCGAGCTGACTCGGTACAACCTGTATATTTGTATCTGGGAGATTGATCTGTATTCCCTCTGTGTTTCAATGGTTATGCAATATACAGTGGGTAATCCTTGAGCCTTTGGTGCTGCAAGGCCCCCCCTTGTATAAGGTGACTTCAGTTATTAACACTAAAGAATCAGGCCTAAAGTTCCACACGGGGTCACCATCTCACACTGAAGTATATTGTTACGCGGTTGGCGTTATGCTGTATTTGTTGGGTAAGGGGGAAGCGAGGTGTGGGAGTGAGTGTGTGTATGAGTGCGCGGATGAGCCGGTTGTCATGGTAGCGGGGTGGCGAGAGGCGCGTGAGGGTGCTTCCTTCCCGGGCGACCTTGAAGAGGGTTGAGAAGCGAGGCTGCCCGGGTGGGAGGGGAGGCTGGGGGAGGGGTGCGAGAGGAGCGTGCTGGCTGGCACAAAAAGAGACAGAACAGAGCAGGGCAGACATTCAGAAAGAGTTAAAGAGCACGGTGTTTAGCTTAACTATAGTCAATTCAAGAACACTAGAGCCACATGCCCCTCCCACGAGGTGGAGCTTCTCATATCCTGATTTCCTCTTGATTGGGTGATGGAGTGATGGAGGGTTTGCCGTCAAAATGTACACTAAACACTTCCCCACCCCTGTGGTTCCCTTCCACACTCCCAGATAACGGTCTGATCTCCCAGGCTCCCACATCCCTTTGTTAATCCCTTAATTTGTCCTTGACTCCTTTCTTTCTCCTCCTAGAAGAAAGGACTCTTGTCCTTTCTTCAACTTGTTTAGCTATAATGAGACCCGTAATGCACACAAAAGTAAAATACAACCCTTGTTGAATTATTATATTTAGGGTGAAATTCACGTGGCAACAGCGCTAGGTGTTCGCGTCTCTCATCTGTGACCTGAAATATCGTCTGGGTCGCGAGCCGCAGGTAATTACCTCCCACATGCCCCTCTTAATCCCTTAGGACCTTGACTCACGTGTCTCTCTCTCTCTCTCTCTCTCTCTTCTCTCTCTCTCTCTCTCTCTCTCTCTCTCTCTCTCTCTCTCTCTCTCTCTCTCTCTCTCTCTCTCTCTCTCTCTCTCTCTCTCTCTCTCTCTCTCTCTCTCTCTCTCTCTCTCTCTCTCACCCACCCACCCACCCACCCACCCACCCACCCACCCACCCACCCACCCACGCACGCACGCACGCACGCACGCACGCACGCACGCACGCACGCACGCACGCACACACACACACACACACACACACACACACACACACACACACACACACACACACACACAGTTATATAAATAACAGAAAAATAAAAAATTTATATATACTTAATGCCTTCGCTCCCCTAATTATTAGACATTTTTAAAGCTTATGATGCAATTATGACATCAGGAAGAGGAGGAAGGAGAAAAATTATTGAATCATTGTTGTATTTTTCTCTCTCTCTCTCTCTCTCTCTCTCTCTCTCTCTCTCTCTCTCTCTCTCTCTCTCTCTCTCTCTCTCTCTCTCTCTCTCTCTCTCTCTCTCTCTCTCTCTCTCTCTCTCTCTCTCTCTCTCTCTCTCTCTCTCTCTCTCTCTCTCTCTCTCTCTCTCACGTCTATTCCGATGTGGTGACCTGCTATATCGCCTCAAGGCATGGCCGGGTAGGGAGCCTAAGACCTGAGGTCATTAGCGCTGGGGGGACAGGTCAGGTTAAGGGTTTACTTGTTTCACCTCTAAAAGCTGACAGGCGCCCTCAGTTGACTCTCTTCACCTCTTCCCTCACTCAGAATTTAACGAATCTTTATATTTCCCTCTCAATATCTCGTTTCGTGAAGAGTATCTGGCTTACTTTTGTGTCCATGTGATAACACATTTACTAACGATGGTGAATAGAGGACTTTCATGCACTCAAAGCAAATATATGGTGTGTTTTTAAAGAAATAACGAAGGACTGTAGGATGCCCGATTTCCACTGAATTTTTTCAACCAATAAGAGACCATAGCGAAGCTGGCCTGGCATGCTCCTCCTCGGGGGAGGAGAGTTTGGCTCTAAGGTTCTTGAATTGACTATAACTTCCTCTATTTGTACAACCCGGAAGTCGCGGGGATTCTGGTACGAGATATGGCAGTGGCGCTACGGTGTCACTATGGGTGATCTTTTCCGCTTGATAATCTCTCTATTCGTAACTGGTCTTCCTGCCATTTGGGGGAAGCAACCACCCCGGGAGGCGGGTCACAAACCCCGGCTAACACCCGATACCCATCACGGCTGGATGGACAAGGGCTTGGGGTTTTATTAAGGAAAAGGGAGCCATTATACCTTCAGTCTGATGCGTGGCGGTTAGTGGCAGCTACCCGCCGGGGTGGTGAAGCGACTCAAGCGAGGTGGTCTGCGTGTGAGGTGCCGCCGTTCACCACTCGGCTCATCACCCCATAACAAACTCATAATAAACTCACCACGAGGGTAGGAGATAGTTTTATGGCCTAATTTCATTTGTATACTTGCCCTGTTCAGTTCTTGAGTCAGAACACATCATATATACTCAATCTATGAGTATTTTTATGTATATTGCGTGCTCTACGCCACCCCTACCGTGGTCGCTTTGTTTTGACAGCTTAATGTCTTTAAGTACGTCATCAATGTGCCTGCAGAATGCCAAAAGTTGCCCAGAACAGCTGTTGGAAGTCGCTAGGTCGTGCAGACCGGAAGTAAGCCTCTCTGAATGTAGCCCCAGGGGCTACATTCAGAGAGGCTAACTTCCGGTCTTCACCACCTAGCGACTTCCAACAGCTGTTTTGGGCAACTTTTGGCATTCTGCAGGCACATTGATGACGTACTTAAAAACGTTGAGCTGTCAAAATCACGCAACTGCTTCCAGGCAGTTGTAGAGCACGCAATATACATAAAAATACTCATAAATTGAGTATATATGATGTTTTCTGACTCAAAAACTGAACAGGGCAAGTATACAAATGAAATTAGGCCATATTACAATGCCATCCGCTCGTGATGAGTTTGTTATGAGGTGATGAGCCGAGTGGCGAACGGTGGCATCTGACCATGACTCACCACACGGCTCCGCGACAGACAAGGTATTTTCCTCCTCATCCTTCTTCCTCTTACCCTTTATTCTTCCCTTCTTCCTCTACCTAATTCCTGCCCGTCAGGGTGGCAAGGTTGGTAGAGACGTGACCTCGCAATGTGCAGCGTCCCTGCGCATTCGGTCAGCGGTTCGAGTCCGCCTAGTTCGTGCTGACGTGGCGGCGCTTTGTATAGTCAATAACCTTGTAGTTGGTACTTGCAAAGTGTCTAGATAGGATGAAAATCTTATCTTATCTTACCTAATTCCTCCTCCTTCATCACCACTACTACTACTACTACTACTACTACCACTACCACTACTTTTACTGCTGCTACTACTACTATAGCCGTGCTTTTGTCGTCCAAGCATCGTCTTGGTACGAAGACCGTTTTTTCTCGCAATTGAAAACGGATTGGTCTCTGCGACAACAACACAACATGCTTGGTAGGGGCCGAAATCAGTCCAAAACATTGCAAACAATATCACAAAGCAGTATAACACACATTTCAGCAAGTGTTATTGGAGTGGTCTTCGTAATCCAAGACGGTGCTGGGACGATAAAAACACGGCTTATTACTGCTGCTACTAATACAACTACTACCAACTGCTATAAGAAAAGGTTAGGAGGAGGAAGAGGAGGAGGAGAAGGAGAAGGAGAAGCTAGGAGGTGGAGGAGGTGGAAGAAGGGTGGAGCATTTTGGTGTGGATGATAAATTTGTTTATAAACACAGCTGAGAGCGTGGAAGCCTTGTGATTGGCTGAAACTTTTTGAGAAATACTATGTGATTCGCTGGCGAGGCTGTGACGTCATTGTACTCGCTCAGCCAATCAGCTATCGAAGCCCATAGTGACACCGTAGCGCCACTCCCATATCTCGTACCAGAATCCCCGCGACTTCCGGGTTGTACAAATAGAGGAAGTTAGTTAAGCTAAACACCGTGCCCTTTAACTCTCTCTGAATGTCTGTTGTAACTCAGGTTTAAGGGGAAGGACACAACAGGGGAAGTCCATGCGTATATTGAGGCCGTGTACACAGCTAGGCGGCTGGGGCTGAACTGCTCCTCTAAGCTCATTCCCTAAGCTCGTAAGTTCGTATAATCACGACAGTATTCGAACACTACTGAACCCCTAACTGGTTTACTACATTCCTCCATCGTAGATACAAACAACATACCTACAATTAACAAAAGAACAAACAGAACAAAAGTTATTTCTTACAACTTAAAGGTATAAATTGATAAACTGCATTCAAATATACTACAATCAATATCCATATCTATCTGGCTTCCGTGACATCCTCGATGAACGCCTTAGTGGCGTCGTGACAGACGTCTCCGTGGGCGACTCCCTCTCTACCGGCTGCTGAGGAGGCGATTGATAGTTAGGCTCCCCTGTCTTTGATGATCCTTTGGCCTCATTGTGCTCATTTCTGGTAAGCACTTCGCTGGGTATGGATGAGGCAGCAGTGACTAACGTCGATGGTTCAATTGGGTCGTGTGCTTCACTTAGACGGGGACCTCGGAACTCTGAACCAGACTCTTGTTCTGTCGTGTCCTCCTGACGCGTCGGGGACCGCTGCTCGGGCACCATTGCAGGCTCTGTAGGTCCTAGAAGATTCATAGTCCTGAGTCTTATGTGATCAATATGCCTCCTAAATACTCTACCGTCTTCCAGCGTTACCACACATGCCGTTCCTTGACAAGCAGACACTGTACCCGGCAACCACTTAGGCCCACCTAGCCTCGACACGCTGGATACGTAAACTCCGTCTCCCACTGTGAATGATCTTGGTCGAGCATGTTGATCATATCGCACCTTTTGAGCCCACTGATACTTCTCCACTCTGCCTCTCCTAATATCTTGTCTGAGCAGATCCAGGTGTGTCCTCATTGGACGGTTGAATAGCAGCTCTGCGGGACTTACGCCTGTTGCAGTATGAGGAGTACAGCGATAGTTAAACAAAAATCTAGCAACCCTAGTATCCAGGCTACCACCTCGTTGTTTCTTCAGTCCCAATTTAAAAGTTTGCACTGCACGCTCAACTAGTCCATTACTTTTAGGGGACCAAGGAGGAGAAGTTATATGTCTGATACCATTACGCTGACAAAACGACTGAAATTCCGGGCATGTGAAGCAGGCAGCATTGTCTGTTACAATGGTCTCAGGAAGGCCAAAATTGGCATTACTTTGTCTGCACTTCTCAATAGTCACATATGCTGAAGGGGACGATGCTTTATGAACATCCAGCCACTTACTGTGTGCATCAGTGATGAGCAGCCACATCTGACCCTCAAAGGGGCCACAATAATCCAAATGCAGACGACACCAGGGTTTCTGAGGCCAACTCCAGGGATGCAGCTCTGAAGGGGGAACCAAAGGCTTTTGCTCCTGACACACATGACACTGCTTAGCTGTGTTTTCTATCTCCCGATCAACTCCAGGCCACCAAAAATATGCTCTACAGCGACTTTTCATACGGGATGCCCCAAAATGACCTTCATGTAACTCAGTCAATATGGCATCCTGACCCTGAGGAGGTATTACTATTCTACTCCCCCACATGAGACAACCCTCATGAATGCTTAACTCATCCAACCTGCTTTTATAAGATCCAACTTCAGCAGATGAGGAAGATGAACTTGCGGGCCAACCTTCATGAACGAACCGGAGAACAGCCGACACTACAGGATCACGTCTCGTCCACTCCCGAACCTGGGCAAGCGACACAGGACCAGATTCCATAAACTCCATCAGATGAAGAGTCTCAGCAGGTGTAGGTACAGTCTGGGGCGTGTCACTGAGGGGTAGACGACTTAAAGCATCACAGTGGACATGTTGCTTGCCAGGAAAATATACACGACGAAACTTATAGGCGGATAATAGCAAGGCCCATCTAACTACCCGAGGAGATGCCAATACAGGAACGGGTTTCTCTTCCCCGAACATTCCCAGCAGCGGCTTATGGTCAGTTTCAATTGTGAAGGGTCTTCCGTACAAGTAGTAGTGAAACTTCTTAACTCCCACAATGATACTAAGGGCTTCTCTATCAGTCTGCGCGTATCTTCTCTCCGTTTCATTAAGTGACCTAGAGTAGAATGCCACTGGTCTTTCCACTCCGTCAGGGTTAGTCTGGGACAGCACACAGCCAACTCCATAAGGACTGGCATCACAAGCAAGGGTAGTTTCCAAAGTTACATCAAAATGGGCTAGGCAGGGAGGACTAGCTATCAATTCCTTCGCCTTATTGAATGCTACTTCTTGTTCCTTTCCCCACATCCACTGCTGCCCTTGTCGAAGCAGCATGCACAAAGGTGTTAAGACAGTTGCAATATCCTTGAGGAACTTTTCATAATAATTTAGCATCCCAAGCCACGCCTTTAGAGACTTCACATCCGTAGGAAAAGGGGCCTGACTAATAGCTCTTGTTTTCTCCTGTGTAGGATCTACTCCACGGCCACTTATCACATGTCCTAGATAAGTTACCTTGCTTAATCTCAGTTTTCATTTTTCCCGATTCAGGCGTAGTCCCGCTTGCCACATGCTTCGTAGTACTTCCTCCAACAAGGCATCGTGCTCCTCCCGATCCTTTCCACCGACGACGACATCATCCAGAAACACCGCCACATGAGGAAGCTCAGAAAGAAGATTAGACAATATTTTCTGAAAAATAGCCACTGCTGAATGGATCCCAAAAGCAAGTCTTGTAAACATCTTCAATCCCCTAGGGGTGTTGACCACCACATACTTCTGTGAATCTTCATCAAGCTCTATTTGATTGTAGGCGTGACACATGTCCAACTTGCTAAATACTTGACAACCAGACAAGGAAGTAAACAGTTCCTCCACCCTGGGTAATGGATACTGCTCCAGTGCTGCGGCCTTGTTCACTGTCAGCTTAAAATCACCACACAGTCTGACATTACCAGAAGCCTTGGGTACGACAACAAGGGGTGCCGCCCAATTACTGTAGCTAACAGGCTTAATTACTCCCTGAGACTCTAATCTTATAAGTTCCTTATCCACTTTATCTTGTAAAGAAAGAGGAACAGGCCGAGCTTTAAAAAAACGTGGCGTAACTGTTTTGTCAATGAGGAGGCTGGCCTTACCACCCTTATAACAACCTAACTCTTCCTTAAACACGTCCGCGTATACCTTTTCAGCATAAAGACAACGCACCTGTTCTTCACCCAACAACTTGGACCACTGAAACTTTACGAGTCTCATCCAGTTCCGGCCGATCAACCCTGGACCTCGGCCTTGAACTATTACAATAGGCAACTTCTTTGTGACCACTCCTTCAACAGCAACATCCACGTCTGCAACACCTAAAACGTTAATTTTCTCACCAGTGTACGTCTTGAAGCTGCGCTCTGAAGCCCGTAGTGGTACAGCGTCTCCAACCAATTTACGGAATACCGTTTCCCCCATAACTGAAGCAGATGCTCCGGTGTCAAGCTCCATCTGCGTCCATTGTCCATTAAGCTGCACTTCTAACATGACAGGTGGCTCATACTGGGTTCCCCGCGGACGAGATGAATCCATATGATACAGTTTATATACATCGTTGTCGTCCGCTGGCTTGGGTGGGGCACGGTGAGGTGTATAATCATCCAACTCCGGTGAAGCAGCTTCATGCTCCACGATGAACACAGAGCCAGCTTTGTGTGCAGCCCTGGTGTGCCCCACCTTCCTACACTCAAAGCAAATCTTGTTCCTAAAGGGGCAATTACGGCAGTCATGCCTCGTACTTAAACAACGGAAGCACCTTGATGAACCCTTCTGCGAAAACGAACCTTCATCCCTGAATCGTCTTGCAGCACTTCGTGATACAGGGTCGGATGGTTCCTCCATTCGACACACTTCAGACTGAAGCTCCGGGTTCGGCTGGAGAGAGTGCTTCAGTTCTCGGGCATTTGTCTCAGCTGTTTCCATGGCCACTGCAATTTCAACTGCCTTATCCAGTAACAAATCAGCCTCACCCAATAACTTGCTTTGAATTGCCCCACTATCAAGGCCACACACCAGACGATCTCTTATCATTTCTTGCAACATCCCTCCAAACTGACACACAGCCGAGAGTTTCCGCAACCGAGCCACAAATTCTTGAACAGATTCGTTACCAGTCTTCCTACACGAATTGAATCTGAAGCGCGCCACGACAATAGAAGGCTTTGGCGCGTAGTGACACTGCAACAGCTCCACCAACTTTGGGATGGCCAATTCCTTCGGCTTCCTCGGGCTGCAGAGGGAACACAAGGTAATGTACGTTGCTGCCCCCACCGAAGACAGGAACACTGCTCTCTTCACGGCATCGTCTTGGACCTTGTTGGCGAGGAAGTACTGCTCCAGTCTCTCGTACCATCCTCCCCACGCCGACTTGTCCGACGCGTCGAACTCCCCAATGTGTCCAAACAACGGCATGGCTCGTAGATTATCCTCGTCGCCACTGTTGTAACTCAGGTTTCAGGGGAAGGACACAACAGGGGAAGTCCATGCGTATATTGAGGCCGTGTACACAGCTAGGCGGCTGGGGCTGAACTGCTCCTCTAAGCTCATTCCCTAAGCTCGTAAGTTCGTATAATCACGACAGTATTCGAACACTACTGAACCCCTAACTGGTTTACTACAATGTCTGCCCTGGGCCGGGAGAGAGGAAGGCGTGAGGCAGGGAGGGTTAGCGCGACGCGCCTGTGGCGTCGCCTGAGCTTCGTCAGCCCTTCGTCAGCGTACGTAGTGCCTCGCGTGGTAAGTCAGTGTACGTAGTGCCTCGCGTGTGTGTAAGCCTTTGTGTTAAACGGACAAGTGTAACTGAGTGTTGTTCCTTCGGCTGCCTCCTTCAGGAAGTTGTGTTATTGTGTGATCTTTGTGTAGTAAAGTAGAGATTTGACCAGTGAGTGTTCATTCATTCCCTTATCCGCCTTGTGTAGTGACTAAGTGGTACATTACCGTTACTCGCCCAGGTAAGTCTACCGGATCCTTGTAAGTAGGGAAGTTAAGGGGGTTACGTGACCGCGCCTTGTGGGGTAAAGTAAGACAGGTAAGTCTTGTGGTGTGAGGTTATGAGGGCGGTGCGTAACACTGGTGTTTTGAAGTGGGATAATTAGTAGATTAACCTGAGGCCGGTAATGGCGGTGTGCCACGCGGTTAAAATGGCGGATAGGGAGGAGCACAGGGGTGGAGGCGAGGTGAAGCCTTGTGACGTCACTAAGGAATGGCCACGCGGCGCGTTTCTAATGTTGAGAGACATGATAAGAGAAATGAGGAGAGACAATGAAAATTTAAGGGAAATGAGAAAGGAAATGGTTAACCGAAATGAGAAAATGAGAAAGGAAATGGTTAACATAAATAAAACTTTAAATTAATCGTCCAGACCATTTCATCATTCCTGATTTAATGCAATCAAATCATAGCCATTAACGAGTATATCAACAACACGTCGTCACTTTTTGTATCCAGTCAGCCGTTTTTAAATAATCCGCAATCAAAATCTGCAAATTCCCCGAGTTTTCAAAACGCTCTCAAGGTTTGCAGACGCTCAGGCTCAGGCTCGGTGACGTACCATCAGGGAGGCTCATCTTCCCGCGCTGATCAGAGAGGCACGTAAACACAGAGATAAATATAGTACTTGAAGATATTTGGTTGTTTCTGATAGATTTTTTTTGCTATATGCCACATGCATGCATCCTTTATGGGTGCAGCAAGACAGCTGTGGCTTTCGAGAAAAGTTTGCACACGGAAAGGAGTGGCGTGTGTAGGGTGATACGCCTATAGTGTGTTGGGGCGAGCAGTTGTGTTGAGAAACGGCGCCCCCCCGTAAGACTGACTCAGTCCAACACTATACCAGTCCAGGTGGCCCTGTTAGACAGGGACGCCAGGACTGGCAGCAGCGGTGGACCACCACGACTGTGAGGCTTTGCCTCTTAACTAGACCAAGTAAACCAGTTGTGAGTGGGCGTGCCCTGCGGTGAGAGACCCTGTGTTGGTGTGGCTGTCACACTTTCTGCCTTCCCGCCCGCATATTTTCCAACTCAATGCTGTAGTTAATGCTAGTATGTGGTTTCCGAGTAATGACGTTTGACTGTAGCTCCAAAACTAACCATAGGATTTTCTCGAAAGTACCTTCATTGTGATTCCCACACACACATGGTTTAACCTTATTTACCAATCCATGTTTTGGAGAAGTGCCAGGTCCTCCTGCTGAACCTCAGGCTCTGCTAACACCTGTTCATCCACCTCGTACTCGGGCTCAAACATAGGATTCCATGACAATCTGAGGTTCGTTTTCCTCATAGTATACGCGACCAGCGTCATTTCTTTCGGTGTCAGATTGAGCATCGTTCTCTAGATGTCACAGCGACAGATTCACTGTCTGACACCGAAGTACAATCGCTCATCATAACATTTGCAGACAGGTGTCAGACAGAGTGTCTGCGGGCGTCCCTGTTCTGACGTCATCAATAACAGTCGTAGCCCTGTTGGAGGGAAGATTTTTTTTTTCGCGCGCTTTTTACAAAAGTCGTGTTTTTACGGAAATAAGGCCTGAAAATCAATTATTTTTGGTGGATTAGGTGTTTTGAATGTACATTCAACATAATTCGGCAAAAAAAATTTGGGTCTGGACGATTACTTTAAGGGAAATGAGAAAGGAAATGGAACAGGATATTTTGAAAATAAAAACGAAGAGAGGCTTAAATCATGAGGTACAGGCTTACGCGAGGCAGGACCTGACGAAGGGTGGGGCGGCGCCGTCAGCAGGGAGCGACGAAGAGCTGCCTAACTCCCAAGCCGCCCCTACAGAGGATGTGGGCGTGGAAGTTAAGGCGGCACCGTCAGCAGGGAGCGACGAAGAGCTGCCTAACTCCCAAGCCGCCCCTACAGAGGATGTGGGCGTGGAAGTTAAGGCAGCGCCGTCAGCAGGGAGCGACGAAGAGCTGCCTAACTCCCAAGCCGCCCCTACGGAGGATGTAGGCGTGGAGGTTGGGGCGGCGCCGTCAGCAAGGAGCGACGAAGAGCTGCCTAACTCCCAAAGTGCCGCCCCTACAGAGGATGTGGGCGTGGAAGTTAGGGCGGCGCCGTCAGCAGGGAGCAGTGAAGAGGTGCCCTTACTCCCCTGTGACGCAGCAGCGGAGTCTGTTGCGGCTAAGCGCGTGCTCACTGCCATGCCTTCTTCAGGAGGGAAGGGCCGCGCTGAGGGTCTGACACTCCGGCAGGGACGGATCACGCGCCCACGGCTGAAGGGTGGCCTGCTGCACCGGCTGAAGACCCGCCGGTGGGGTGAACGTGGGAAGGGCCGTACCCCCGGGGGCCTGACATTCCGGCAGGTGCGGACCAAGCACCCACGGCTGAAGGGCGGCCTGCTGCACCGGCTGAAGACCCGCCGGTGGGGTAAACGTGGGAAGGGCCGTACCCCCGGGGGCCTGACACTCCGGCAGGTGCGGACCAAACACCCACGGTTGAAGGCAGGCCGGCCGCCTCGGCTGAAGAAGGGCCGAAGGCGTGGGCAGCGAGGGAAGCAGGGCAGCCAGCAGGGATCTCGAAGACCTCGGAGGGCCAGGATGAAGGCCCCATACCTGCCTTTGCTACGCCGGCAGGAGGATGGCGAGCGCAGGGGGTGGCCCCCCTCGCCGAAGCTGGGGCAGGTGGCAGTAAAGGCCGGTTACGATGGAGGAAGACACCGACGTGCCTTCTACCAAGCAGTGCCCGCCGCAGCGTGTGGCTGCTAGGTCCTGCCGCATCGTCACCGGCGTTCTGCAGCGGAGGGCATGGTCCTTCGGGAGGATGGTCGTGGCGCCTTCAATCCACCACGAGACTGGAGCAGCTTCTGCAGGAGGGGAGCTCGCGGGCCAATGGAGTGTGGCTCTTGGCCACGGGTACCTCAGAGGCGACCCCCCAGGGAAAAGGGGGGGGTTTGTGTGGCGCCCTTGGAGACCACGGAGCCAATGGAGAGTGACTCTTGGCCGTGGTCGCTAGTGAAGCTAGCCAGGGATGAGGAGGGTCCCCTGGGAGCTTGTAGCGCCTGAGGAAGGGTGCTGGGGCGTCACCTGCTTGTGAGTCTCGCGAGGGGGGAAAGAGAAGGGCTGCCTGTGTGACCATCCCAACGCTGCAGGAGCGGTTGGCGGATGGTGATGGAGGGACTTGTAGTTTACAAGCTAGTGGGGGTGTTGTGTGAGGTAGAAGTGGCGAGGGGTGACGCACGCTGTGCGGTTTGCCTGCAGAAGTAGGTGCAGGTGGGGGTGGAATGTGTTAGCCGCAGGTTGGGCCTGCAGGGGGGAGGGGGGGAGCTGGCGGGCTAATAGAGTGTGGCTCTTGGCCGCGGGTACCTCAGAGGCGACCCCCAGGGAAGAGGGGGGGTTTGTGTGGCGCCCTTGGAGAACCACGGAGCCAATGGAGAGTGACTCTTGGCCGTGGTCGCTAGTGAGGCTAGCCAGGGATGAGGAGGGTCCCCTGGGAGCTTGTAGCGCCTGAGGAAGGGTGCAGGGGCGTCACCTGCTTGTGGTTATTGTGAAGGGGGAGAACTATGTAATTGCTGCCTTATTATGTCAAGAGGAATTTGATTATTGTTGTGTATTAGTATGTGCGAGCTGCCATTTAATTTTGAGGATGTTTGTGTTAGTTTAATTTTGCATGTTTCAAGTATTTCCATATTTTGTGTGTCTTCTTTTATGTACTCTTAGAATACAGGAATTTAGGATTTAAGTTAGCAGTGAGGTCACTGCTCAGTAAGGAGGGGGATAATGTTACGCGGTTGGCGTTATGCTGTATTTGTTGGGTAAGGGGGAAGCGAGGTGTGGGAGTGAGTGTGTGTATGAGCCGGTTGTCATGGTAGCGGGGTGGCGAGAGGCGCGTGAGGGTGCCTCCTTCCCGGGCGACCTTGAAGAGGGTTGAGAAGCGAGGCTGCCCGGGTGGGAGGGGAGGCTGGGGGAGGGGTGCGAGAGGAGCGTGCTGGCTGGCACAAAAAGAGACAGAACAGAGCTGGGCCGGGAGAGAGGAAGGCGTAAGGCAGGGAGGGTTAGCGCGACGCGCCTGTGGCGTCGCCAGAGCTTCGTCAGCCCTTCGTCAGCGTACGTAGTGCCTCGCGTGGTAAGTCAGTGTACGTAGTGCCTCGCGTGTGTGTAAGCCTTTGTGTTAAACGGACAAGTGTAACTGAGTGTTGTTCCTTCGGCTGCCTCCTTCAGGAAGTTGTGTTATTGTGTGATCTTTGTGTAGTAAAGTAGAGATTTGACCAGTGAGTGTTCATTCATTCCCTTATCCGCCTTGTGTAGTGACTAAGTGGTACATTACCGTTACTCGCTCAGGTAAGTCTACCGGATCCTTGTAAGTAGGGAAGTTAAGGGGGTTACGTGACCGCGCCTTGTGGGGTAAAGTAAGACAGGTAAGTCTTGTGGTGTGAGGTTATGAGGGCGGTGCGTAACAATATTTTCCTTCCTTGCTGGAAGGTTGTTGGCCTGTTGGTGGAAGGACAGGCCAAGCAGTGAAGGTTTGTGTGGAGGTGGCAGTAAAGTGTCACGACCAAGGGATGGCTTAGTGGAGATGAGAAGCTGTTTCTTGTTCTGTTCCCCCTGGTGCAGGAATTGGTCCCTCTCATGTGAGGACAGGGCTGGTGTCCTACATAAGAAATGATGAGGGAGCCACAGAGGAGGAGGCAGTGGAAGCCTTGACAAGGGAGGGGGAAGAAAGGTGTCGGCCCTGCAGGGTTTAGCAGTGTTAAGGGGAGCGTCACACCATTTCTTAATTATCAGTGTATTGTCATTATTTTTTTAATGTCAAAAGTATGCTAATGCCGAAATAATCCTAGCACATTTTCAGATCCATAGCTCGATACATAACTGCATAGAAAAAGATTTTTTTTTTTTAACGAAATTTAATTCCTAATAACTTTCTTATCCAATGACTTGCACTGATGATTATATTACCAAATATGCATTACAAAATATCCAAACGATTCATCTTTTAAGAATTTTGAATTTCGTTCTTCTTAAAGTAATCGTCCAGGCCCTTTTTTTCTTTGCATAATTATGTTGAATGTTCATTCAAAATACCTAATCCACAAAAAATAATTCATTTCCACGCCTTATTTCCATAAAAACATGACTTTTGTAAAAAGCGCGGTAAAAACAACAGCCCCATTCCAGCTGAGGCGGGAAACATTCTGGCGACGTCACATGAGTAAGCCTCCCAGCCCTGCCTGACACAAATACACGTAGACACAGAAAAAAATATAGTACTTGAAGAATTTTGGGTGTTTCTGATATATATTTTTTTGCGATATGGCATATATGTAGTACTTGCATCCTGTATGGGTGCAGCAAGAAAGCTGTGCCTTTCCAGAGAGCTTAGCACCCATTTCCGACCTATTTGGCCATGATATGTGTGTGCAGCGCCTGGCAGTGGCGGGTGAAAAGAGCCGGCAAGACACTGTGTGTCACACCGCCCTCCTCTCACCCTACCACTCCTAGGCGCAGCACACACATATCATGGCCAAATAGGTCGGAAATGGGTGCTAAGCTCTCTGGAAAGGCACAGCTTTCTTGCTGCACCCATACAGGATGCAAGTATATGCCATATCGCAAAAAATAGATATCAGAAACACCCAAAATTCTTCATGTACTATATTTTTTTCTGAGTCTACGTGTATTTGTATCAGGCAGGGCTGGGAGGCTTACTCATGTGACGTCACCGAGCCGTGGTGCGTCGTCTGCTGGTCATCAGTTGTATTTTGAGAGCTCGGGGAATTTACAGATTTTGAATGCGGATCATTTAAAAACGGGTGACTGGATGCAAAAAGTGACAACATATTGTTGATATACTCGATCATGGCTATATTTTGACTGCATTAAATCAGGAATGATGAAATGGTCTGGACGATTACCTTTAAGTGATAAGATTTTTTTTTCTTTTTTTCTCACAAATGTATTTGCTATTATTTACAATTATTTACCCAAATTGAAAAAGCAACGGAAAATGAGAAAATCACATCTTCATTCCTCTTTCCAATGATATATTGTTTAGCAAATTCGGTACAATAGTGGCGAAGTTATTAAAGGAAAACTGGAAAAAATCTAGTTTTTCAGTATCGAGGTTTAAAGGCCCGCGGTTTAAAAAGCCGCGCGTCCTTTAAACCTCGAGGCTCAGTGAATCTGAGCAGATGCTGGTTTGTTTGTTTATTCTCACGGCCACGCTCTCTATCACTCTTGAAGTGTTATATGACATATCTGGTATCTAGTCCCCCCTTTTGCAATAGGTACTAGTCACAAAAGGGTGCTAGATGTCAGACGCGCATGGACAGTTTGCTGAACTACAGCCAGCATTCTCTCTCTCTGAGCCACTTTATGCCTTGATATCCTCGGCATGGTGGTGGAGGAGGTAGAGAGCGTGAGGTAGATCAATCCTGCACTGAATAAATGGTAAATGGTCTGGAGGGAGCAGGAATGGTGGAAGGCTGAGAGACGAACAGCTACACCCGGCTTCTCCCTCTACTCCCTCACTACTGAGGCCTTGAGACGACCCTCTATCTCACAGAGAGGGAGTGAAGGGTGCCTATGCCAGGGAATAGCATACAAAATTTCTTTACGGATATTTTTCGGGGGGGTGGAGAGAAAATCAGCCATAAATATTTCATTTTTTCTGCTTTCTTTATAATACTTTGTCACAAGTTTGCTCAAGTGTTCAACTACACATGAAATTTTTTCGAATATTTCGGGGTTTTTCAGAAATATTCATGTGACGCTCCTCTTAAACACTTAAAAACAAACTCCTCGGTCACACGAGCAGCTTTTCTGGCAATATTACAGCCGGCAGCGCAAACGCGGCCCAAACTCGGATATAATTGCGCGTTCTAATAAACACCAGCATATTGGTGTTTCGAGAATATTCTTGCCAGAATATGGTCACCAAATTCCCACCACAAACGCATATTATTTGATAGTTATTTTTAATGCACGCTCTAATTCAATATACAGAAGCTGAAATACATAGCTACAAAGTGGCAAGAACCGATTACAAGACGAATTGTGAAGCCCTGTACACACTTGTACGTGTTTTTAAGCGATTTGAAGGATACAAAACACCAAGAAAAATTTTAATGAGTTATGGCTGGTATACATTTTCCTTGTTGACGGTCTATTAATAACTAAATTTTTTAGGAGATACCAACTTATTATTGATCACTTTGATGTTGAATGTTGAATGTTATATGTCTGACGCACTTCCGTACACAAGAATCCATTTCAATCATTCACCACCCTATTTGTGAACCAGTTTCTCCCTATTTCTCCCTATTTTTCCAAAGACGCTTCTTCAGATACATCTTGAGAAGCCAAAATTGCCATTCAAACTCTTGCTACCTCTGAAAGTCCGTGTGACCAAAACGCGGCAAGGTGTTGCCTTTGCTGAATAATTGCAGCCTGAATATTGACGGAAAAGTTGCTCGTGTGACCGCGGCTTAAGGCAGTGTGTATTTTTCTGAGTTGTGACTGTCACCATTGTTGCAGGTGCTGAGGTCAGAGGTGAAGCTGGATGCTCCGCTCGGCAATAAAGGGGCTTGTTCTAGTATCGCCGAGGGTTCCCGCAGGACTGGCTGCTGAGTGTGCTGCCGCTAGTATTGCTGCGGTGGAGGCTGTGGGGCCGGGCAGCAGCATGAGTGGCCGGGAGCAGCAGGATCAGTCTGCATCAGGTGTGGGGAGGCACAGCTGTAATGGCAAGAATCACCTGGAGGCAGGCTGAACAGCTCAGGCCACAAAGGAGAGAACAAATTGAAGTGCCAACAGTGTGGTCTATCATTCACGTACGAGAGTGAGCTCGATAGACATTCCGTGACACACAGTGGTGTTAAGAATTATGAGTGTCTAGAGTGTGTGAAAAGATTTACTGAGGTCTCAACTCACCAGACACACCCTGATACACGGTGGTGTTAAGAATTATGAATGTTTAGAGTGTGGGAAAATATTTACTGAAAAGTTCACCTCACCAGAGACATGTCGATACACAGTGGTGCTAGAAATTATGAATGTCTTTAATGTGGACAAAGATTTACTAGAAAGGGTAACCTCACCAAACACACCCTGACACACAGTGGTATTAGAAATTATGAATGTCTTGAGTGTGGACAAAGATTTACTAGAAAGGGTAGCCTCACCTCACACACCCTGATACATAGTGGTGTTAAGAATTATGAATGTCTAGAGTGTGGGAAAAGATTCACTACCAGCGTTGGTCTCAATGCACACACCCTGAGACATAGTGGCTATAGGAAATTCAAGTGTGATATTTGTAGCAAGTGTTTCTATACAAAGAGTGAAATTGTCAAGCACATGAAGATCCACTTTTGAGGTGGTGCGTTGTGTGGACATGTGTGGTTGTACCCGTGCCTGTGGGAGTGTGTCCTGTGTGTTAATGGGTGGTGGTGGTGGGCAGTGTGTCACATGTATCTACCTAGGTGTGACATACAGGAAAAGAACCAAGCTCGTACTGTCCCTTCTCCGAAACTACAATTATCCAGCTTGGGTTTGAAGTCGTGAATATTCTTGGCATGCACCACCTCCTTATCCAGGTTATTCCACAGTGCAATGGATCTGTATGGGAAGCTATACTTCTTAATATCTCTCTTGCATGTGGTCCCCTTCAACTTCTTCCCATGAACTCTCGTATCTCTCTCATCTCACAAAAACATATCCTCTCTACCAACATTTTCCAGTCCCTTGGAAACCCTGAACACATTAATCAGATCCCCTCTTTATTTTTTTACACCAGGAGTGCAAGATTAATCTTGACAGTCTTTCCAGGGTATGATAAATCTTTCAAATTTGGGACCATCTTCATTGCCGCCCTCTGTATTTTTTTCAATCTTTCTTTCCATGTACGTAGTGCCCAAACCACTGCTGCGTATTCCAACCTTGGTCGAATCATTGATACAATCGCTTTTTTCATCATATCCTCGCCCAAAAAAGAAAACGCCACTTTTATTGACTCGAGAGGTTTCATTTCTCTCCGGTGATGTTATTTATGTGCCTCTCGGGTGTAAGGTTGCTAGTGACCGTTACTCCCAGGGGCTGGATGTTCGAACTTTCGTAACTTTCCGCCTCTAAGATCATCTTGGAGTGTTCATAGCGGCCATCTTAGATCTTGGGCTACGAACCCCACAAAAATGTATTATCAAAGGATCGTCCGAATGTTCTTAAGCTCACGATGATGCGATTTTCAAGCTCTTTTCCGTTCCGTTCCGACCACGGGGAATGGAACTCAGCTGATGTCGCTTGGCCAATCAGCGGAAAGATTTCATAAACCCTTTTTGAGATTGTTAGCCAATCATAATGCAGTTTAGAATGTAAACAAATTATGGCGCGTCCCCACACAACAAATTACAAGCTTATAACCTCAATATAACATGAACTGGTAGAATTCATTTCTTTCCTGCCCTTAGGTCTCACTAGGAGGTTATTGGTGGGGTTAGATAAGGTTATAATAAGGTTAGGTTGGGATATATCCGGTCATTTCGCCCAACATGCCATTTCGCCACAACCATGGAGTCATTTCGCTCATACTATGGAGTCATTTCGCCCAATAGGTCAATTCGCCCACACTATGGAGTCATTTGGGCCAGGTTACTGGTGGTTCATTCCATTTTCTCTGCGGAAGATTAGTTTATACTCGTGACATGGACGTGTGGGCGAATTGACTTTGGAGTAGGCAAATTGACTTTTACATGTGGGCGAATTTGACTCTTACATGGGGGCAATTTGATCTTACATGTGGGCGAAATGTCTTGTGGGCGAATTGACTTTGGGGGACGAAATGACCGGTAACTGGTTAGGTTAGTATTATTTTGGGGGGTCATTTTGGACTTTAGGTGGGGTAAGGGATGTTAAAGGGGGTAACTCTCCCACTTTATAATTACGTTTTAGAGGTATTTTTAAGTGATTTGTGAAGGTCTTGATAATATCTTGATAGGTCTTGATATTGATAATTTTATTTTTTTTTTGATATCATGTTACTAAACCCAAACCCCACCTCTAACCTAACCTAACCTAGTCTGATTTAAGCTACCTAGACGACTAAACCGAACCCCACCTCTAACCTAAACTAACCTAATCTGATTTACCTAACTTAACAGTTTATGGCTGAAATAACGGTAGATTTTCGGTAGTACGTACATGTAACGCCATTATTATTCAATTGTACCATGGAAAAGGGGTTCTAAATACTCAGAAGAAGAAATCTACACGATATGATGTAGGTAAGAATCCTAGGACTTCTGAGAGCCCACTACCAATCTAATACCCACCCATTTTAGGGTGGGGATTATTAATGGGATACATTATCCAAGTAACTAGACAATACCTGGAACTGTCGCCAATAGGAATTCTCGCCAACGTTTTCCCATTTTATTCGTCGGCGAGTGTTCCTATTTTAAAAAGTGCTTCTGAATTCAGGGATTAAATACCAGCAATAGCCTGAACAGTTAGGTAAGTTAGGTTGGCCAGTGTGACTATATTCTAGGTTAGGTTTTGTGATTGAGCGAGGGGATTCCCCCCCAGCTCAGCACCGAAATAATACGACTTGACATATTACAGTAGATGGGTTAGGTTTAAAATGAAAGCCTGCATTCTAGTGATTTTTATGTGCTTTAACCCCACAATTTCAGTGGTCGTGAAATTGCCTAGAATACATCTCACTACCCCAGCTTTTCCATCATTGAACCATTCATTCAATACTTTCGCTTTACTCACATATCATATCTCTTAAGAGTTGAGTAGAGTGTACCGACTCTTTTCAGACATCCTTGCCCACCAATCACACATTCCTTTATCCTCTACATTTCTCTTTTAGGTAAATATGGGAGTTTCAACCAATACTCCCTATTGACCAATACTCTTACCATTAAAGTGTATACCTACCCACTCTTCTCAGACATCCTGCCCACCAATCAACATTCTTTTATCCTCTGCAAAACTCTTTTAGGTAAAATGCAGTTTCAACCAATACTCCCTTTTGACCAATACTCTTCTGACATAATGGGGGGGGCTACGTCCCCCAAGACCCCCTGCTAGTTACTAATCTAACCCGGGCATTGTTTACGTAACCTAACCTCACTGGGGGGGGTTTCGCCACCCCAGACCCCAATGTGTTTTTTTTCATTTACGACAGCTTTTGCGGGGGTTAGAAATACTCCTTATAATAAGAACGAAACGTTCAGGGTATTTAAAAAACTACCAATTGGTTGTGTTGTATTGTATTGGTCTAAACTGCATTTTAAAAAAAAAAAAAAAAAAAAAAAAAAAAATCTTTATGTATTTCACTTTTCCACCTACAGTATACATGAAATTCCACGCACTAGTACACCGGTGCTCGAATGTCTCTTATCTTTGCCTCTCCGTAGCATTGATGAGAGGAGGATGCAGTCATTTCGTACACAAGTTTTTCGTACACCAGTAGATTCGATCATTCGTAAAACCTAAAAGTTGTTTAGTAGTCTAATGAAACTATAGTTGTTTCATACACTCAGGTCAGAGTTAACTTGATGATAGAGTTACGAAACGACACACCAGGTATATATGTACGAAAAAACTCAAAATCTGTGTACGAAACAGCTAACAAAACCTGGGTGCGAAACAACTTGTGTACGAAACTCCTGTATGCTAGTCCATCCGTATCCTTCACTTGACTCATTCTCTCCATCTCACCCTTTGTCTCCTATTCTCTTCCTTCACTTCCCGCATCTTCCTCTCCCATATCATCTTATCTATACACTTCTAGCACAAGACACATTTCTTTTTTATTTGCACTTCACTCATTCCCGTCACCTATAGGCATTCGGCAGCATACCATTCATTGCACCCTTTATTTTAATTCACATTCCCCCTACAGCGTCCTGACCAACCATAAACAACTCAACATGAAATAAACAACTAATAACATAACTTTATATGGCTTGTTTTATTAGAAAAACCTTCATCATGCGACCCTACGAACAGTGTGCGAGTGGTCTTCAGCAACCTTAGCACTACGGTGGAACAAAAGAACAAATATGCGGATGGAGTTCGCAAAGATCGTTTTATAATACCTCTAAACGCGTTACGAACGTTCCAAGAAACAATCTAAGTGCAAAGATGATCTTAGAGACGCGTTACGAACGTTCGAACATCCGGCCCCAGGTCTTTTTCTTCCTTTGTTTTTCTAATAGACTCATTTCCCATTCGGTAATCCCTGCTTGTCTCCTTGTTTCTCTTACCGAATTCCCAACACTTTACATTGCTTATGGGTGTTAATTGAGGGAAATCCACTTATTGCTCTGTAGGGCTACTACTCTGATTGTTTATCCTTCATCACTTTCATTGCCCGTCCTTCAAGTCATCTTTGATCCATTTCAGCAGAGCATCTTTCAGGAATGTACCGATGTATCGGGATCGGTGGTATCGACCTGTTTTAGGGGTATCTGTGAATATTGGCCGATACTGCTGATACTTTACGTTTTTCATCTTTTAAGGTGCATTGTTTGTGAGAAGAGATACCGGTATATCTCCAACAAAATAATTTTTTACCATATATAGGCTATTCATGTAATAATAAGCGACTTCTTGTTATTGTCGACCCCTGAGTTTAGAAAAAAGTCTGTTATATAAAGACATAGCCTGTGTACTTGCCGGGCCCCCACAGTGCCCAGACTGGCGCTCACCACATGTCTGGAGTCGCACCTACCTCAATAAGAAGTGGCGTAAGAAATTATCTAGGAATAACACACGCCTTTAATCTACAAAAGGAGAAGTCAGAGAAAATAATAGTAGGCTACAGTATGTTTAACCCTAGCCTAACAAAAACATAAAGTTGCAGCACTTACCGGGTAATCGATAGTATGACAAATCCAACTGGTAAACATTAGTGTTGCCATTTTAGTTTCTGTTACACTATCAGCATGTCAGCATTTAACCGTTAAATATATGCAGTCATTGGATAGCAATAAACGTTACTGTTATATAGTTAGCTTTCCAGCGTATGCAATGTACTAAACACCTAAGAGATGATAAAGAAAAAGCCTTCGATATTTAAATATCGAGTTTGACTAACTCTTTGCCATTGCTTACCCTTCCGTAACTAGTTACCCACAAAATTTCCTGCCATTGAGTTTATATTATGAGACGTTACTATCATTTATCACCAGTTAACACTAACTAATATACAATAAATATTTAACAGATTGCCTGTTACTCACAATGAGGTGCCAGTAAAATAGACTGGGACCAAATAATTGGATGAAAATGACTCTCTGCAGCAGGACCGGTATTACCAAAGAGATCATAGTTAAGAACGTTTATCATAGCTGGACAAAATGGCCTATTTTAGTCACAACTGGCTGGCGGATATCATAAATTGTGGGGGGACTATCACAAACCGCGCGGGAGGCTAAGAGTGGGTTCACCGAGTTCTAGCGTGACTATGATAACGGCTCCGCGACTATGATAAACTTTCCAGCTGTTAACAGGGCCGAGACACAATAACAGCCTCAGTGAAGAAATATTCGCCCACATAGGGATGTGTTGAGTGAGCTGAATGATGCACAGCTGATTAGGAAATACCGAGTAGACCGTGTGAGGGCTAAGAGTGAGTTCACAGAGTTCTAGCGCGACTATGATAAACTTTCCTTCTGTCAACAGGGCCGAGACACAATAACAGCCTCAGTGAAGGAATATTCGCCCACATAGGGATGTGTTGAGTGAGCTGAGTGATGCACAGCTGATTAGGAAATACCGAGTAGACCGTGTGAGGGCATATTGTTCCTCACCAACTTTGTACAAACAGCTTTTAGATCGAAAACATCGCCATCTGGCAACTCTGTTTCGTGTTTACACAGATACTGCTCAACGGTAGGCTACATCTATATGCTTTATTTTCGGGAATGAATTATTACATTACTCTCTGTGTCACTGCCCTAAACATGTTATAAACATAAGGGAAGAAGTATCAACCCATAAAACGTGGTCAAAGGATGAATTTACTGATTATATAACCATTTTAAAGAAACAATGACGCTATATTTAGCAGACGCCTATGATAAACAATTGTTCTAGATTTCAAACTTATGATAAATGGCGTATGATAAAAATGTATCATATCCAAGAGTTATGATAAATATTTGTCATAAAAATCGCTTTTGTAAAAAGCGCGGTAAAAACAACAGTCCCATTCCAGCTGTGGCGGGAAACATGCTGGCGACGTCACATGAGTAAGCCTCCCAGCCCTGCCTGATACAAATACACGTAGACACAGAAAAAAATATAGTACCTGAAGAATCTTGGGTGTTTCTGATATATATTTTTTTGCAATTTTTGTCATAGCTATGATTAAGTTTTGGTAATACCGGTCCTGCAGGGCCCGGTATTACTAAAACTTAATCATAGCTATGACAAATATTTATCATAACTCTTGGATATGATACATTTTTATCATACACCATTTATCATAAGTTTGGAATCTAGCACAATTGTGTATCATAGGCGTCTGCTAAATATAGCGTCATTGTTTCTTTAAAATGGTTATATAATCAGTAAATTCATCCTTTGACCACGTTTTATGGATTGATACTTCTTCCCTTATGTTTATAACATGTTTAGGGCAGTGACACAGAGAGTAATGTAGTAATTCATTCACGAAAATAAAGCATATAGATGTACCGTTGAGCAGTATCTGTGTAAACACGAAACAGAGTTGCCAGATGGCGATGTTTTCGATCTAAAAGCTGTTTGTACAAAGTTGGTGAGGAACAATATGCCCTCACACGGTCTACTCGGTATTTCCTAATCAGCTGTGCATCACTCAGCTCACTCAACACATCCCTATGTGGGCGAATATTCCTTCACTGAGGCTGTTATTGTGTCTCGGCCCTGTTGACAGAAGGAAAGTTTATCATAGTCGCGGAGCCGTTATCATAGTCGCGCTAGAACTCGGTGAACCCACTCTTAGCCTCCCGCGCGGTTTGTGATAGTCCCCCCACAATTTATGATATCCGCCAGCCAGTTGTGACTAAAATGGGCCATTTTGTCCAGCTATGATAAACGTTCTTAACTATGATCTTTTTGGTAATACCGGTAGGACTCTGCTGTGCTGTACAAAACAGCGTACGATGTAAACAAACCACTCAGTTTCGAGTCAGTTGAAGGTCGCGTAGCGCACAGACTCCTTCCGACATACCAACCTTACCGTGACGGGACTACACGAAGGGAAAAGCCGCGGAAGGATTCGACGTTACCCTGGCTTCCCGTGTAGCGCAGAGAACTCTTCGTGCGGTCCCGTCATGGGAAGGGAAAGGTGACATTTAACAATCTGGCCCTAGGTGCCTGTGCACTAATGCCACGCTGCTCATACATACAAACTTACAGACACTGCTTCACGCCACACAACCACCACAACGAACACACAGACATATACACGCCTCATTCCCTCCACCCGCTACATGCATGCATATATCGCCAAGCGCGTAACAATATCACGGGAAACACAAAGACGGAGGGCCTCCGGAGGCCCTCCGTATGTCTTACCGGCGGCCCGACGGAAGTGTACGACGTAGGGCCGCTGGGAATTTGCTCAGAGGCTCACCGGCGGGCCGCTCCCAGCGGCCCGCCGTAAGGCATATGACCATTTGCCGCTGTTATATTAACTGATTGAGGAATATTTATGGTTATACTTTCTAAGTATATTGCAGATATAATAATGTTTTAAGGGGTGTTGCACAACCCATTAGCCGATTAATAGACTAATGGGCTGTTCAACACTTATAAAAACATTACTATATCTGCAATATACTTAGAAAGTATAGCCATAAATATTCCTTTGTCGTTATCCAGTAATACGATGAAAAGGAGATCATAATTGCTACGGACATTGTTTATTTCATAAGTACAAAAACATCTTCATTATTGGGTTTACATGCTGGTGTACGTGGAACACTGTACAGCCATGTAGAAGGATATAGGTTGCGGCGAACAACATAACAACATCCACCCACTTCTGCGTTTTCCCACTAACTGAATTCACTCACTGACACAGCGCCCGGCGCCGTCGAGGAATTCCTAAAAAAACGTGTCGTACTGCAATTATTTATATTCAGTGTATTTCGATATAATGAAGGAGCGAAAACATGTTAAAACTAAGTTGTCATTATGTTATTGACTGGTTAAGGGTGACAATTTAGACCTTTTGTGGGTTTTTAACCCTTTGTAATGACTATCGTACGTCTGGCAGTTTAGTGCATTGATAACTGGGAAATTATTTCAAAAAATATTCTATTCTAAATCATGATATTATCCATGTTAATTCTCCATCATCTACATATTCCTTATTAGGTGTACCGTTGAGTATTGATGTGTTGATAATGTGTTGGAAGTTATTGAAATAAGGGAAAATATGACCTTCTGTTATTCCGTAATCTTTACTCGGTTAATTAATCAAATGTTATTTTTATATGATACTAGCTACACACATAGACTAACTGATAACCTTTTTCCATGTAAACTCCTTCCTATGTACGTATCTCATCTTTATTTCTATGTATCTCTCGGTGTTCCTGATTAAGCTGGAATTATTTGAAATAAACTGATATATGATAATTTCTATAAACTATTATAAAAACTTCTATAACAATTGTTAATAGCTTGAACAGGCCTAATAATAGTGATGGTACCGATATTGAGATACTATGTATATTACTGAGTTAATATATATAATATGAAATGAATATTTCCCACTTACAAATACGTACCAGCGCCCAGCGGGCCTCCGGAGGATTGACGTCAATTAAGTTGCCGCCGCTTGTCACTACTGATGTAATACTACAGCAAGATAATCATATAACTGTTGTTTCAAAATGTTTCCATATAGAAATATTCAATTCTTCAAATTCTGTACATTAATTTCAACATCGTAAATTTTCCCGTCTGAAAATACACCAGCGGCCCTTCGGAGGGCTGACGGAGGTAAATTTGCCGCCGGCGGCCGCCGTTCGCCGCTCTACAGCCTACGTAGGCCCGCCGGTGATGGTTAGCTGGGATGCTTGGCCATAGTGTGTTGACGGAATTTGGGGGTAACTGGTATGGGGTATTTAAGACTGGTCAACGTTACTTGAATGATATTACTTGGGTATGATTTGATAAAAGATTACAACTTGACTGGAGGATTTAACTTAGTCTTATGACTTCACTATATGATTATAGTGTGACCACGTCTCACTGCGGAGAGTACTGAAAAGGGGGATGTATTTAAGGGGAAAGGATAAGAAGGTTTAGGTTAAAGGGAAGTGCTGCCACCAGCCCTGGCGAGTAATTCACTGAATTACTCCCTGGGCACGTTTGATTAATATTAATATTAGATTGATCTTGGTAGTCGTGAATGGTACGTGGAATTATATCGAGTAAGGCTGAACTCTTTTGGAAGTGTGGGGAATTACTGTCCTAACACAGAATAATCACCTGGGGTTTTATAATAAACACGAGAACTATATTTGAAACATCATCCTATTTATTCGCCATGAAACATTATTGTTGTTTGAGACCGTAGACACATACATAAACTCTAATCTGGAACGGGCAAGCTTCTTTAGAGCATAATCTCCCTTACAGAATCATTCTTAGAATTACCACCTATATACCCATCGACTGAGCACTATAGGTATACATTGAATATATATCTATATAGGAAAGAGAATGTGAGAGTACGGAGTTGGGTGTGTGGATACACAATGACCATGTGTTCTTGAGAGGGAGGCGTGGGACGCCTCCCGTTGAAGCCTCTCCCTAGGTGAAAGATGGATGGAGACTGAGCGTCTCACGGAGTTATGGCCGTCTGCACAAAAGGGGAATTGTTTGAAAGATCTAGACGTGGCCTCAAATGAGTAGCTTATAATCCCGAAATAACTATTTAAATAATGAAACTCGCGTACATAAGAAAAGGCTGTCTATAATACAAACCTGTTACTTTGATACTGAAGAATTTAATATGCTTAGTCTAATACCCGAGAAAGGTATTATTTGTGGTCACGTCAAATGTCCGAACGCATTTTAAGAGCGAGAGGGTATGAAATATGAAGCATAGAAATTTGGTAGGTTTTCATTTTAGCGTGTATCTTTACTAACACGTCCATGTATAACCATAACCGATAACGATGGGGATATTTTGAAAGACATTAAGATTCTGGGAGTGAAACTTGGTCTGACCAGATAGCTGGGGAAAGATAAAAAGATCTGACATCATTAGTTATCACTGATCGCAGAATAATTATCACACGGAAACTTGCCTCGCATACGGGATGTCGGGGAGGGAGGAAGGGAAAGAAAGAAGGAAGAAAATGGCGGACAAAGGAAAGAAGAAAGACCAAAATGGTGGTTTAGGAAGAGGCGATGAGTCACCCGTGAAACAAAGAGAAAAAATTAACTACTGACAAGACATAGCTCGGGAATTTTATAATAATAATTTTCCTACTATCTCTCCCGAATAATGGGCATTACAATAGTGCCATATGACCTCTGATGTCTGGCACATTTACCTTTTTAGGCATTAAATCAATCAATCAATCAACCATCGCATTGTTGAGGGTGAGAAGAAACTGTAGTGTAGTACAGTGAAATGTAAATCCCTACAGTGCATCCACTGCACCAAAAAAGGTTACCGTACCTGATTCTTCACTGGCTGCGTGAATACTGGCTTACTAAATAACTTTTGAACAATGTTTACTGGGGTTGAGGTCGTTGCTTATAATAATCCCCAAGTCTTTTTCTTAGGTAACATTGGAAAGTTCATGTCCATCCATTGAGTAGGTAGGTAGTTAATATTGTTTCGTATAACGTAATGCATGAAGAGGTAATGTTGGAGGTTGTGTGGTGGTGGGAGGCGTGTGTGTGTATGAACTGTGTGTTGAGGCAGCGGGGTCGACCTTGAGCGCGGTTGGCAGGGTTGGCTAGACAGGAGGGGATGGGTGTGGGGTCTGGGGCGGGAGAGCGGGCCAGAAGGACGTGGACGCTCGCGCACATTCTCCTGGCACTCAGAAAGGTTTGAGGCGTCAGTCGGGAGGGTCGTGACGCTCCAGAGAGGAGGCACGGTGGTTGTGGTGTGGTGGCGTGGTGGTGTGGTTGTGTAGTGGTGGTGTGTGGAAGGAACTGTGACTGTAGTGTGAAGTCATCTCTACGGCAGTCTCCAAGCGGCTGGGAGATGGCTTACATACAGGTACTCTTGGTGTTTATTGTACCGTGCTTGTAGTGTGTGGCTTTCTCATTAAACCAAGAAATGCCTCAGTGTTTTCCTTCGCCTGTGTGTTGACCTCGTGATATACTTAGCTCGCCTCACCCTGATACACCGAGCCTGAGGAAAGCGCTGTAGAAGTAAGTCTTTTGCAGTGGTTATTGTAAAGTAACGCCTCTTCTGTACAGCCTACCTGAGACGCCCTGCAGTGGTGTGGTGAGGTCCAAGAGGGAAATAGCGTAACAATTGGTGTCAGTGTTGGATTTTGAGTGTGTTAGGGTGAGAGCCGGTTGAGTGTAACACGAGGTCAAGATGGCGTCAGGCGGCGAGGTGGCAGCGCTGACTCGGCTGAATGGAAACAAAGGCAAGCAGCAAGGCTTGGGCGAGCCGAGTCAAGCTATGAGGAACATGTTCTAGGAGTTGATGAGCGGAATGAAGGAAATCATTGAAAACGTGAAAGAGGCAGTGAAAGAGGCAAGAGAGAAAAACAATGAAAACATGAGAGAACTGATAAGGGAGGTGCAGGGCATTAAGGCGGAAGAGCGGGAGGAAGAGCTGCCCTTGTCCCTAGGTGACGCCCCTGCAGACCTGACGCAGGGTGAGGCGTGCGTCGATCCGGGGAAGAAGCTGGTAAGGGTAGGCGAGGAAGAGCTGCCCTTGTCCCTAGGTGACGCCCCTGCAGACCTGACGCAGGGTGAGGCGTGCGTTGATCCGGGGAAGAAGCTGGTAAGGGTATGCGGAGAAGAGGTGCCCTTACTCGCCGGTGACGCCCCGGCGGAGGTAGTTCCGGCTGAGTGGCGCTCCACTCTTCGCCTCCCTGCCCCGCCTTCTTCAGGTGATGGAAAGGCGGCGTGGAGGGCCTGGCGGGCCCCTTTCGCGGCGCTGGCACGCGGCGTAAAAGGCAGGAAGGGCCTTGCTGGGGGTCTGCTGCCCAGACGGATGCGGAAGGGCAAGAGGCCCGCTCACTTCGCCTCGGCATGGGGTCACCAGAAGAAGAGCCGCATGCGTGGTGAGCGAGGGAGGCCGCGCTGCCAGCAGGGGAGGCCTCGGAGAGCCAGGATGAAGGAGACGTCCCCATACCTGCCTCTGCTGCGCTACCAAGAGGATGGCGAGCGCAGTGGGTGGCTTCCGCCGAAGCTGTGGCAGGTGGCGGTAACGGCCTGTTACGATGGTGGAGGGAGGCACCGACGTGCCTTCTACCAAGCAGAGCCAGCCACAGCAGGTTGCTGTTAAGTCCTGCCGCACCTTCACCGGCGCTTTGCAGTGGAGGGCATGGTCCGTCGGGAGGGTCGTGGCGCCTTTTTCCACCGCGAGACTAGAGCAGTGGGAACAGGGGGGAGCTGTGGGGGGTCCAGTGGAGTGTGTTCTCCTGGATTGTGGTCACCTCTGAGGCGGGCCCAGGGTAGAGGAAGTCCCTGTGGTTCGGGTAGCCTGTGGTTGAGGTAGCAGCTCGGTGTTCCTGCTGGGGATGTCTCGCGGGCGGGGGAAGAGGAGGGCTGCCTAGTGTGACCTTCCAACACTGAAGGCTGCTGGTGTGGGGGATGGCGATGTAAGGTCTTGCAGCTCAAAGCTGGTGGTGGCTTTGTGTGTGGTAGATGTAGTGGTGAAGGGAGGTGATGGTGGTTGTATTGGCGGGGAGGAGGTGACGTGAGGCGGTGACTGCAGCGCGGGGCAAGGCCTTGGCGCGATGATTGTGTGTGGTGGGGTGATGTGGTGGTGGTGGAGGTTACGCACGTTGTGTGGTGTGCTGCAGAGGTGGGTGCAGGGGGGGGGGGGGTATTCGCTAGGCGTTGGGCCAGCGAGGAGAATAGCCGCAGGATGGGCCTGCGGGGAGTCGAGGTAACCCTTCTGCAGTAGGAGCCTCTGTTTAGGGGCCGAGCGGCAACCCCTGTGGTGTGGTGGAGGTTGTTGTGGTGATGTGGTGGGGTGGAGGCTGCTGATGTGGTGGAGGAGACATGTGATCTACTCCAGGTTGTTGTGGTGGAAGAATTATGTAATGGATGCATGCCCATGAGAAATTTAATTATTGTTTGTACATGTATTATGTTTCTGTATTTTCTTAAGTGCTATTTAAGTTGTGGGTGTCTTTTGACCGAGACGGTCAAGTTGTAAAGGGGGGATAATGTTACGTATAACGTAATGTATGAAGGGGTGGTGTTGGAGGTTGTGTGGTGGTGGGAGGCGTACGTGTGTGTGTATGAACTGTGTGTTGAGGCAGCGGGGTCGACCTTGATCGCGGTTGGCAATGTTGGCTAGACTGGAGGGGGTGGTTGTGGGGTCTGGGGCGGGAGAGCGGGCCAGAAGGCGTGGACGCTCGCGCAATTAAATTCTCCTGAGGGGGCTACTCGCGAGGTTTCTCATACCAAAGTGAGTTGTTATGAAGAAATAATTTTTGTCCCAAACTTGGTGTGTCGCGAGTATGTCGTATACGATCTAAACTTGAACTTGAGTTGGGAGCTTGGGAGGCACCCAGCGGAAGCCTTTTGTCCGGCGCCATATGTAAACAAACCCTTTTGCCTCATCCAGCTGATAATGACTTCGCCATGGCAGCGGTCTCTTGAATACCGAAACATACTGAAATAACCCTGAAAACATACCGAAATATATAAAAAAAATACAGAAAGACACATTTCTATGTATGTATTATGTCTCAATACCAAAATATGGTATAAAGAGTATACTGTACATATATTTCAAAAACGTATTTTGGTGTATTTCGGTATTAACTCTTAATACCGAAATACATCCAAACACATACCCAAATATACCGTATGTGGTATGTATTTCGGTGTATTTCGGTAGGGACACTCCCATGGCAGCACACGCCTTGGTAAAAATGGACGAGGACTACGCGCTCATTTTCTGAGATACTGACTAGGTTTTCCTTGCATAAAAGTAGTACTTTTTCTGATGGAGGTATTTTAATGGGAAATATTCCGCAGAAGTTGGCGGCGCCAACCACCCGGGCAATCGCGCACCATCAAATTAGTTTTTTGTTAACCTAAATAGCTCAACAAAACCTAACCCAAAACTATCTTAAGCCTAACATAACCTAAACCAAACCTTAACATATAACTTAAATCTAACCTAACCAAAACTAAACGTAACTTAACTCAGCAATTATTATATAAAAATAAGTTATATTTTTGGTTTCCGTTAGTGAATAACTATTGCACAATATACTAAACCGAAAATAATAGAGAAAAAGTAAGCTGTGAGGCCTGTAAAGTCTGTGCTGACGGCGGTAGCGACCGCGCAGTTCTCGTCCATTATAATAACCCATGGCGATGAGACATGATGAGGCCTTTTGATGGCCACGTGACAGTTCAAATAAGTTTATTTACATTAATGATAGGATTTCCAGGGTCTTCCCATGACAATCAGAGTGTTCACTTTATAAAGTTACCATTCCCAATTAAGTTTCCTGACGAGGAAGTAACTAATCTTGGGGAAGGACTGCACACAGAAATAAGTGAATGAAGTTGGGGAGGCACTTGTGTCGCAGTGGAATCATAGCAGAGGATAAAGGGAACCATGGCCTAAGAAACAAGTAGGCTACTTTATTCCAATTTAGTTTTGGCCCGTGGGCATCTTCAGAGGAATTTGGGTCACAGGCAAATCTGCTCTATGGGGATCCAGGAGATCCATTGCCTGTTACGGATAAAGCTGATTGGGCTGCGATCCTGCCGCCCATCGTACTCCCTGATTGGCGAGAAGTATTCAAGTGTTATGTCTTATACAAATAGGGATAACTATTCATTCATTCACTAACCTAACCTTGACATTTGTCACCTAACCTAACCTTAATTACCTTACTAAGCATTGCAAGCTATTGATGGTATTTAATCTCTAAATGCAGAAACACGGGTAAAAGATGATTACATGTAAATATTGGGTCCTGTAATATCAAGATCAGTAATTGGAACTGTCGCCGAAAATAGGAACATTGTCGGACGTGAAAAATTGGTTAAATTTGTACTTTCAACCAGTAATTGAGTATGAGGTCAAAATGACTCTTTTCCCATGTATTATGATGTGTTAAGACTGATGGTCACATTAAAAACTTCGGAAATGCCTTATTTTGCAGTTATCGCCCCCTTCATAACAAACCTGGGGACCCGTCGGGAACGCGGGGTTTTGGGCGGGGAAAATGGCAACTAGTTTTGTACTGATAGTATATTATGTGGATGACGTAAGATGTATCCGGTAAACACTCTACGGAATAACATAAGCCCGGAAATATATAAAAATAAAATAAATGATAGTCTACGGGAATTACTTACCTATTCCTCGAAAAATCTCAACAGTTAAACAAGTTTAATACAGTACATGGACATTGGTTATTTAACCTAACACAACTGGGGGGAGCGGGCGCCCGGACCCCCCCCGCTAGTTCACTAACCTAACCTGGGCGTTGGTCGAGAAGTCTAACCTAAAGCAGAGAAAAAGGCGAGATAACTGTAATATGATGCATTTTCAACGACTTTGAGTGCGATCATCATTCTTAACGCTTTAAAATACATAGGAAAAGAGTACTTTCAACCTCTTACTTTATTGGTTGAAAGTACCAAATTACCAAAAATTGGAACACTCGCCTACGGTGGGAACAGTTCCAGTTATCGTGTTCACAATGTCTGTTTCTCCTTACGAACCTAACTCACTTCATTCACCTTATTTAAAGCCGTCATCACCCTAAAAAGCACTTTCAACAATTTTTTGTCGACTGAGGGGCAGGCAAAACACAAAAAAATGGAGCTCTAATTTCGTGCTTTGTGATTTTCACGCCAGTTTTTCCAATGTAGGGTGGGGGGGGGACCCGACATTAGTGGAAAAAATTCATAAAAAACCATTTTTTACCGAGAGAGTGCACACTGTCCCAAAAAAAACTTCACAATAGGGCCCCACCTTTGGTACCCTCTGAATTTTAACTCAGATAATAAGGGGCTTTTAAGGGTTTTTTTTAAATTTTGGCACCTCGCCGGGTGTCCCCCCCACGGGGGGGGGACCCCGGATCAGGTATGGGGGGGCACCGTATGTTTTTTTAAACTCAATTACTCAAACATTATTGTTTTTTTTTTGCCTGAAATCAACATAATGCTAGCCTAGACACCCCCCTTTATTTTGGTGATGAAATAAAAGATAAGCTCAATAAAATAGCATTTTTTAAAAGAAGGTCTAGGTTTTTTAGCTCACTATTCAGAAGGGCATCATGAAGGCATGCAGGGGGGAAACACCTTACCAGGTCAGCCGCCTTTGGGTATGCCCTTGGAGGTCACCAGGACACCCTTGCCTGTTCTGGATCAACAAAGCTCCTAGGATGTAGGGAAAGGTAAAAAGTGTCTGGGGTGTTAGGGGACTTCACCGGGGGAAAAGAAAGGTTTAATTTTCCACCTCCATGAGGGCCCAAACACCGAGAACATAGCACATAATGTGCCCAAACCCCCCTTTCCCTCCCCCCTTTCAGCTGAACCAGAAAAATCCCCCCCCTGTATGTTTTGCAGCAAAGGGATGTTTTCTGCAGTCCAGGGCCCTCGTCGTCCACCTCATCCGAGTACTCGGAGGAGTCGTCCAGGAAGTCGGACACCATCAACCTCCTCCTCGTCAGGGTTCTTCCTGGGACAGGACAATTCTTCCGCTGTGGACCCCCCTTTTTTTCCCAATTTTTTTTCAGCCGCTGCCTTCTTTTTGTCTTCCCGCTTCTGCCTTCTCTGCCTTAACCTCAGGTCAGATATTGCCTCCTCATTCCGGTTAAAAAGCGGCCCGCACCCTTTCCTCCCTTTCCCTAAGGACAGGTTACCTTAGGGAAAGGCGGACACATCGGGTTTAAAATTGTCTGTTTTAAAGGGTGTCCTGGGGTGGCGGGTGCGTCGTGTCGGGCCCCGGGGTGGCAGGGTGCATGTTGGGGCCCGGGGTGGCGGCTCTTCGTGCGGGGGTCGGGGGGAGGCTTTGTGTTGGGGCCCCGGGGGGGCAGGGGGGGGTCGTGTGGGGGCCCCGGGTGGCAGGCCGTCGTGCTGGGGCCCGGGGTGGAGGCTCGTGTGTGGTGCTCGGGGTGGCAGGCTCTGTCGTGTGGGGGCCCGGGGGGGCGGCACCATCTAGCCTGGGGGACACGCGGGAAGGGGAAGCTTTGGGTATCCTTCAGCCCGTCGCTCCTCTCCATCGAACTTCCCCATCAGAAGAAGTTGGGGTAAATTCCACTACAAATTTTGGGGTGCCCGGGCCCCGGTTACATGCGTCCTACAAAACTCATCTGGGGAAAATGTTGCGATTTAAATGGCCATAACCCGTCGCCCGGAAACCACGAGAATGTTGGAGGGGGTAGTGGGGTTTTGGTCCCTGCCTCAGAAGCAAACTCTGGAATTGTGGACTGTTATGTGCTCGTTGGTATGAGCGGTGGGCGTTCGTAGGGCACGCGGGGTGTCTTAAAGGGACCAAAGACTCACATCCAATGGTGGAGTTTTTTTCGTTTATGCGGAGGGAAGGAATAATCACGATACCATGCATTATCGCAAACTCAACAGGCTGAATGTTCATGTGACATTCAGCATGTCCATGATCAGAAGAATTTGTTCTCTACAGAAGAACAAGACTTCTCATGGAGATGCTGAAGTGTCTGCACGTAGCATTCACCATTCATCAGCCACTAGGATGCAATATCCCTTTGGAACCAAAGATCGTGTTCCATCATGAAAGCGGGATTCCATCGGCATCTGGGAATTATAAACACTGGAGGGATGGACTGCCCCACAGCATTTATAATGCCCACAAACGTCATGCTGTCACCGCGTTCACGAGTTACCTGCGTGGCTACTGGCTGGCCTCTCGCACACACAACCTTGACTGGCTTCATAACAGTCGACAATGAACTCTCATCCAATTGTATATCCGGTCCGGCGTGAATGTGTACTTCTCAAAGCTAATGTGTAAGCCTTAAAGAAGGTTTCCACATTGACTTTGTTGAAGGCAACAATCTGGCAATGGACATGCCTTCCGAGAGCCTTCAATACAAGTTTGGATGACGGTTCATGAAGGCATAGTACCAGTCCCTTGTCGCCATTTTCTCTTTCTCCCAGGCAGCAGGGATGCTCTTGCTCCCACAAGCTATGGCATACTGGTACACCATCCATACGCACATCGTTCATGGCAGGCCGTAGAACATCTGGCTGCGTGGATGGTATAATCAGCAATGTATATTTCTTGTTGAGGGCTGAAAACCCTATTGCTACGGGAAGCAACAGCCATATAGGTAACTCCATCCGACAGCTTCTTCGATAGATAGAAGGCGTCCTGTAACAAAGAAATGAATTAGGACTTAAAAGGCCCTTGCTGGCAACAAAAGTGACAAAAAAATTAATAAATAGAGCGCTTGAAGGCATCCCAGCTAACCATCACCGGCGGGCCTACGTAGGCTGTAGAGCGGCGAACAGCGGCCGCCGGCGGCAAATTTACCTCCGTCAGCCCTCCGGAGGGCCGCTGGTGTATTTTCAGACGGGAAAATTTACTATGTTGAAAATTAATGTACAGAATTTGAAGAATTGAATATTTCTATGTGTAAACATTTTAAACAACAGTTATATGATTATCTTGATGTAGTAATACATCAGTAGTGACAAGCAGCGGCAACTTGACGTCAATCCTCCGGAGGCCCGCTGGTTAGTGGGAAATATTAATTTCATTTTATATATATAAATTAACACAGTAATATACATAGTATCTCAATATCGGTACCATCACTATTATTAGGCCTGTTCAAGCTATTAAAAATTGTTATAGAAGTTTTTATAATGGTTTATAGAAATTATCATATATCAGTTTATTTCAAATATTGCCAGCTTAATCAGGAACACCCAGAGATACATAGAAATAAAGATGAGATATACGTACATGGGAAAGGGAGTTTACATGGAAAAGGTTATCAGTTAGTCTATGTGTGTAGTTATGTAATGGTCTTTTTGACCATCTACACCTTAGTTACCATTATGTAGTGCCCACCTTGGGAGTGTACTCTACAGTCCTGGTTACTCCGCTGCCACCACCCACATTAAGTGGGAAAAAATATATGATTGAACAAAAATAAAAGGATTTAAGAAAATATGTAAGGACTGGTTGGAAACAGAATGATAACGCGTTAATATATATTTCTAATTATAATATATTTAACTCTTTACTGTCTCCATTATGTAGTTATTATACATTCATAAGTTATCTTAATATTAAGTCTTCCTTCCCTCCTAGCGATACGCACGCGAAATGCTCAAGTCGTTATCCTAATATAATTTACTATCTTTGGTAACTTCAGTCGCACTGTTACCCCTTAACGATACGCACATGTAATGCTCAAGTCGTTATCCTAATATAATGTATACGTAGTCTATCCCACTTCCAACTGTTTCCCTCTCACTTATTTTTCTATTTCCTTCTTTTCTCCTTGTCCTCACACGGCTGGCTGTGACATGTTGTGGTTGCCCCTTCTGCTAATTTGTGAGCGCTTGGCCCCCTGGTCCGCCAACAGCATCCTACCTTGGGACCCTAAGTAATGCACTTCATTAGTCTTGGTGAACAAAAAAGAATCACCAGTAAGTCATGTCTACATCTCTAGTTAACAAACGTTTCACAACATACCTTTACCAAGGGCGAGAATATCACCTCCCCACAGGCGACTTAACTCAACGAACGTCGAGCTGCTTCTAAAATTATTCTAACCTAGAATCCCCGTTCTCACCTCGTTTCGCTACGTGTCTAATTACTACTGGTTTAAAATATAAGCCTAACCAGTGATTCAGGAATGAGGCGTGGAGGAAAATTCCTCGTTAGCTTATTGATACTTATGTGTTATTTCATCTCTTCCCCTATTAATGTAATTTCTCGCGTTACATAGCTTCTTCCCCCCCAAAAAAAAATTTCCTTATGCCTCAGTCCTTCATCAAGCATCCTACCGGATATCTAACTAAAAAAAAATTATCAAATCCATCACACAAAATTTCATATAAATTTTCTTAGGATTTTCTTATCACTCACAAACAAAATTCTCATCCCGCACATTCCAATTCTTCCAACAAATTTACAAAAAAATGAGATAGTATGTATTCTTAACTTATCACTTCCCTCACCCAGAGTAGATTTGACCAGCTTGGGAAATACGTATTTAATGTAATGCCTTCACTCCCTTGAAATGAGAACCTTCTCACTTCCTCTTATTTGTCAAGGCCGAAGCCCTATAGAGTCGCGACTGGACTCGTCCCTCTAGTCTGCAATGGTTATTTTCTTTTACCCCACTAATCCTGGGCGTAGGTGCGTAGGGAGAAATCACGACTGGATTTACTCCATACCCTCAATACTTGGGATAAGGCTCACCTCCTTTGCGAGGCATACATACTCCTGCGTCTATTCACCCAACGAGCAAAGCTCAGAGCCAAGCACATCCTTGGGTCTAACGACAACCTAGCGGGTTTAGTGTTCAGTGCAATCTGTGTGCACCCTCTAAAGCAAGAATTTCTAACCTTTACATTCTTTCTAGGGGACCTTCATCTCTCTCTCTTTCTCTCTCTCACTAGAGAAAGTGGTGAAAATTAATCTCTCTCGAGAGATTAACACTTCTGTCATTATAATAAGCACGTATCTCTTCACTGGCCTCCTCTCTCAAGATGGTGTTAGTGTACAAATTCCTCCTCCATTACTACCACTCTAACGCAACTTTTCTAAGGTGGCTATTATACTGCCACGACAACCCGTAAAGTTGCTTACTTGTAGGCGTCTAGTTCTACATGAGCTGTTACCTCTATCCTAATGTTAATCTAAAACCCTAAGGTACGGTAACCTAACCTTACCGCACCTTTTACATGACATCCTGCCCTACATTAGCGTTAAGTGTGGAATACAAGCCCCTATCCACACATTCATCATCCATCCACTTCCACACACATCACTATCCACTTCCACTCGGCATCGTTCCACACTGCATCCACACGTGGATGTAGTGTCACATCACCCACATCCACACTACCTTCACGCATCCTACATCACCCATAAACACACTGCATACGCGCTACCCACATCACTTTCATGTTCAACAGCGGGTCGGAGGTGTGCATGTTTCATGTTGCACCCTTTCACTACTCCGCTTTGGCTTTTCCAGGCCATCACTAATGTCTTTATCAGCGTCTATGTTAGCATGTGGGTAACCCGGGCCTACTGTTACGTTAGTATCATCTTCCTCCACGGTCTGAGCGAACTAGTCATAATCACTAACGGTACTCTGTACACCTATACTCTATACACACCATACTGTACAGTATGTGATCACTAGGTAACTGGCACTTGACAAAAAAAACTAACTAACAAGGCGTTAGTTGGCTCGTGGGTACGCGGATACCATCGAATGGATCCAAACCGCTGTCACCAAAATGTAATGGTTATTTTGTCCTGTCACATCACCCACATTAAATGGGAAAAAATATATGATTGAACAAAAATAAAAGGATTTAAGAAAATATGTAAGGACTGGTTGGAAACAGAATGATAACGCGTTAATATATATTTCTAATTATAATATATTTAACTCTTTACTGTCTCCATTATGTAGTTATTATACATTCATAAGTTATCTTAATATTAAGTCTTCCTTCCCTCCTAGCGATACGCACGCGAAATGCTCAAGTCGTTATCCTAATATAATTTACTATCTTTGGTAACTTCAGTCGCACTGTTACCCCTTAACGATACGCACATGTAATGCTCAAGTCGTTATCCTAATATAATGTATACGTAGTCTATCCCACTTCCAACTGTTTCCCTCTCACTTATTTTTCTATTTCCTTCTTTTCTCCTTGTCCTCACACGGCTGGCTGTGACATGTTGTGGTTGCCCCCTCTGCTAATTTGTGAGCGCTTGGCCCCCTGGTCCGCCAACAGCATCCTACCTTGGGACCCTAAGTAATGCACTTCATTAGTCTTGGTCAACAAAAAAGAATCACCAGTAAGTCATGTCTACATCTCTAGTTAACAAACATTTCACAACATACCTTTACCAAGGGCGAGAATATCACCTCCCCACAGGCGACTTAACTCAACGAACGTCGAGCTGCTTCTAAAATTATTCTAACCTAGAATCCCCGTTCTCACCTCGTTTCGCTACGTGTCTAATTACTACTGGTTTAAAATATAAGCCTAACCAGTGATTCAGGAATGAGGCGTGGAGGAAAATTCCTCGTTAGCTTATTGATACTTATGTGTTATTTCATCTCTTCCCCTATTAATGTAATTTCTCGCGTTACAGTTACATATAAAAATAACATTTGATTATCCGAGCAAAGATTACGGGATAACACAAGGTCATATTTTCCCTTATTTCAATAATTTCCATCATATAATTATCAACACATATCACAATACTCAATGGTACACCTAATACGGAATATGTAGATGATGAAGTTAAAATGGATAATATCATAATTTAGAATATAATATTTTGAAATAATTTCTCAGCTATCAATACACTAAACTGCCAGACGTACGATAGCCATTACAAAGGGTTAAAAACCCACAAAAGGCCTTAAATTGTCACCCTTAACCAGTCGATAACATAATGAGAACATAGTTATAACATGTTTTCGCTCCTTCATTATATCAAAATAGACTGAATAATATAAATAATTGCAGTACGACACGTTTTTTTAGGAATTCCTTGACGGCGCCTGGCGCTGTGTCTGAGTGAAATTAATCAGTTACTTGGAAAACGCACGAGTGGGTGGATGTTGTTATGTTGTTCGCCGCAACCTATATCCTTCTACATGGCTGTTCACGCCGTTCAGTGTTCCACGTACACCAGCATGTAAACTCAATAACGAAAATGTTTTTGTACTTATGAAATAAACAATGTCCGTAGCAATTATGATCCTAGCAATCTCCTTTTCATCGTATTACTGGATAACGACACAGGAATTTTTCTGGTTAAATTTTCTAAGCATATTGCATTATATAGTAATGTTTTTATAAGTGTTGAACAGTCCATTAGTCTATTAATCGGCTAATGGGTTGTGCAACACCCCTTTAAACATTACTATATCTGCAATATACTTAGAAAGTATAACCATAAATATTCCTCAATCAGTTAATATAACAGCGGCAAATGGTCATATGCCCTACGGCGGGCAGCTGGGAGCGGCCCGCCGGTGAGCCTCTGAGCAAATCCCCAGCGGCCCTACGTCGTACACTTCCGTCGGGCCGCCGGTAAGACATACGGAGGGCCTCCGGAGGCCCTACGTCTTTGTGTTTGCTGGGATCCTTTAACAAAAGAAATTAATTAGGACTTAGAAGGCCCTTGCTGGCAATAAAAGCTAACAAAAAAATGAATAAATTTTAAAATCTATAAATCTAGAGACCCTTAAGCTATCCCTGAGGTCTTTTTGCATGACCTCATCCCAGGGAGACCAAAGAAGACGTGGGATGAGGTCATACAAAAAGACCTTGGGGAGATATGGAACTAAATAGAGCAACTTACAGCAAGAGTTGTTTTCTTGATGTTGAATCTGTCAGCGGCTTCTTTCAGGCTGCAGCTAGTGGCCACGCGGTGCTTAAAGGCAGCCTCCAGGTCAGTGCGGTCCATCTGCTTGTCGCTCTTCCTGACATATTTGCGAGGCATGATGACGGTGATGGCGGTAGGTTAGGTTAGATCTGAAAAGAGTTAATGACATTAGACATCATGCATAGTTAGGTTAGGTTAGTTTAGGTTAGCTTAGCTTAGTATTTTTTACAGTGTAGAGGCGATTCTTGCATGGCCACCATATTATTTTGGGACTATGAGTCTGGCAATATATGTGGGGGATCACCGAACGTCATGCCCCCAAAATATGCAGTGTTAAATGTTTTTTTAACCATAAAAAATTAATTCTAGAATCATTCTAATAACATAAATCACTTATATAATAGTTAGTTCATGTGCTTATAGCATAATAACACTGATATAGCATCATAATTTAATACCAATCACCTTCAACTTTACACCAACAAAAAAACACTGTTCCATTTAATTTAAATGCACTAGTTCACCACCACCATTTAATATCATGCTAATATGCATAGTCAGTCACTTTTTCTTATGTTTTTCTAAGTATTTAAAAATATATAGATTTTCCAAAATCGTAGTGATGCGGGGGATCACCGAACGTCATGCCCCGAAAATATGCAGTGTTAAATGGTTTTTTTAACCATAAAAAATTAATTCTAGAATCATTCTAATAACATAAATCACTTATATAATAGTTAGTTCATGTGCTTATAGCATAATAACACTGATATAGCATCATAATTTAATACCAATCACCTTCAACTTTATGTCACAAAAAAACACTGTTCCATTTAATTTAAATGCACTAGTTCACCACCACCATTTAATATCATGCGAATATACATAGTCAATCACTGTTTGTTATGTTTGTGTAGGTATTTCAAAAGATATAGCTTTTTCAAAATTTCACTGTACGTTGATCCCCCGCACTTCACCATACGTTGATCCCCCGCGCCACCAATTTTTTTGTAAATAATGCCACCGCGGCCTGTTCGAAAGCATGCACTACTTTTTCACTCAATAACATGTCAATACGGTTATACCTCGTATTGCAACTTACCTCAAAAGAATCACGCCATCACAGCCGACATGAGACACTATATAAGAACGGCGAAAAGTAACAAGGAACATACGAAAAATAAAATTTCTTACCTGGTAAACACGGAGGTGACGCTGACGCTACCCTGTTGCTCGCATGTAGTTCACTGAGGGTGGCGCTGCATCCGTGGTGGCATGGTGGCGCGAAATTTGAATTAATTTTCGCGTTGTAGCCTTCGTACGGTGATCCCCCCCGTTCGGTGTGACCCCACCCCACCCTACATATGTGCTTCTCCTGCCACACCTAACACACTTCCTTCTATTTGTTTAATGTCCTAATCTTACACGGTACTTGCATTTCGAGGGATATAATGTCCGTAGTGGGAGACTTGTAAAGATGCGGAGGAAGACGCCATTTTATTCAAGGTGCACTTGAATATCGAAAACACCTCTGGAACAACCTTGAATATGGACCATGTCAAGTCCGAAAACATGCTCTAAAGCGCGCGCGAGGACAGAATAAATTCAAGATGGACCAAGCTTTTTCAAAATTCTTGATGTAAAAACCTCGCGAGTAGGCCCCTCTGGCACTCAGAAAGGTTTGAGGCGTCACTCGGGAGGGTCGTGACGCTCCAGAGAGGAAGCACGGTGGTTGTGGTGTAGTGGCGTGGTGGTGTGGTTGTGGTGTGGTGGGGGACTGTGTAATGGTGGTGTGTGAAAGGAACTGTGACTGTGGTGTGACGTCATCTCTACGGCAGTCTCCAAGTGACTGGGAGATGGCTTACATACAGGTACTCTTGGTGTTTATTGTACTGTGCTTGAGTTGTGTGGCTTTCTCATTAAACCAAGAAATGCCTCAGTGTTTTCCTTCGCCTGTGTGTTAATTGAACTCGTGATATACTTAGCTCGCCTCACCCTGATACGCCGAGCCTGAGGAAGGCGCTGTAGAAGTAAGTCTTTTGCAGTGGTTATTGTAACGTAACGCCTCTTCTGTACAGCCTACCTGAGACGCCCTGCAGTGGTGTGGTGAGGTCCAGGAGGGGAATAGCGTAACAATATGATCGTTATTACGTCCTATATGCAAAACCTTACATTTATCGGTATTAAATTTCGTCTGCTACTTCTTTGCCCAACTAACTACGTAAGCGATCAAAATTGAGAGTGTGATTGGTGGATAATTTCCACATTTACATCAAATAAACTTAATCAGATTTGCAGATTTTTCTCATATATTTACCCTACCAGTCTACAGATTTCTGCAGATTTTCTCAGATTTATATAAATTTTGTCTGGCAGCAGTGCTGGCAGCTACTCTTCAGAGCCAGGACAAAGTCGCTGGAGGTAAATAGTCGTATGTACAGATGGAAGAATGATGGCAGCAAGGTGTGTGAGATGTGTGTGACAGGAGTGGATGAAACCGTGGAGCACTTGATGCTGGAATGTGAACGGTATGAGTATGCTAGAACACAGATGTTGGAGGTAGTGGTAGGAGAGGTCGGAGTGGAAGAATGGCGAGAGATGAGAGACAGGAGAGTGGAGATGGAGTACCTGCTGGGGTTGTGTGCTGAGTGGAGGAGTGACAGTCGTGTGATTGAGAGTGTAAAAGAATTCTTGGAGAACTCTTGGAGAGCACGTAGGAGAGAGCATGAGAGGCAGGGGGCCCCTCAGTGATGGGGGACCCCGTATGAATGTGATGCAGAGAGAGGAAGGAGGGGAAAAAGAAATCCCTAGTTTTGCTTCCCCTTTTGCTTCTCTCCCAACAGATTACATGTGTGGGAGAACGCCGGACCAAAGGCTTCACTGACAGCATCTGCTGGGTGACTCCCAAATCAAGATCAAGATCAAGATCAGCTGACGCAAGCCTTCGTGATGCCTTGGCTACTTAAGCTCTGGCCCGCCTTGTCTGTACGTGCCTTTCTTGAAGTTTCTTCCTTGCATTGCTGCCTCACATCGCGGCGACCCTCGATGCTAGAGCACCCCCAGCAAGAGTAAGTACGCGTGTATCCTTGTGTAGGCAAGCCACAGTACTAAAGCTACGTAGAGTCGGGGAATAATGAGTGAAATCCGGAGTGTTGACATCGGGCAGCGAGACATTCCCACAGCCAGCCAGCCAGACAGACATTATCCAACCAGCGTGTATCCCCAAGCCCTGACATGGTGTTGGCGGTAAAAGCCTTATTCCTCGGGGTAAAACTTTGGAAGAAGTCCTTCACCCCTATCTTTTTTTTTTTCCCCCTATAGCCAACAAGCCTGGGGAATTCGCGGGAATACGGGGTTCTTGGGTGGGGGAAGCAAATATAAGTGATTTATGGCTCCCCAAAAAAGCATCAAAGCCACTATATGTAAAAATCTAACCTAACCTAAACCACAAAGTATACCTAACCTAACCTAACCTTAACCACAAAGTATACCTAACCTAACCTAACCTTAACCACAAAGTATACCTAACCTAACCTTAACCACAAAGTATACCTAACCTTAACTACAAAGTATACCTAACCTAACCTAACCTAAACCACAAAGTATACCTAACCTAACCTTAACCACAAAGTATACCTAACCTAACTGGACTTAAGAACTTTTTGAGGCACCTCATATTTCATAGCGGCCGTGTGTACCAAGGCTGAGCGCACGCTGGAACCTTTACAGATGTGAAGTACAATAAGCATACAATACAGTGCGGTAGTTCATTTCAGTCAAAGCCGGAAGGATGAGTTCCAAAGTATTTCCTTCCTCGGTCTTGATAAGGGAATTATTCGGTAAAATTCTAGTGTGGGCCCATACTCTCCCACTTCCCCCAAACAAGTTTGGGGACCTGTGGGACTGTGGGGTTTTCGGGTGGGGAACAAGTTATGCGTCGGAAACACGTAGTTTAAGAATTGTGTAGAGGGGTAAAATTCCTGGTATTATTCTAGTGTTTGCCCATACTCCCCCCTCTCCCACAAAACAAGCTTGGGGACCTGGGAGAATGCAGGATATATGGCTGGGGTACAAAATATGCGTCTCAACCACATACTTTTTGAGTTATGGAAGTTATAAAAATTCCCTAGATCTAGGGAAAATTAATTTTCTTCTGAGTCCAGAGACGTGTGAACCTGACGATCCTCACAGAATGATGACCGAAGTGACGAGAACCCCCCCCAACCCCCCGCTAGGAGGTTAGTTTATATTTGGGTAGGTTAGGTTAGATTGGTTAGGTTAGGTTAGATTTGGTTAGGTTATCGGTGGGTCAAGCCCCCCGCTAGGTTAGGTTAATTTTGGTTAGGCATATTTCTCTAGATATAAGGAAAGTACCCTAGTTCTAGGGAATTTTACCCCCCCTACACAACTCTTAAATTACGTGTTTCCGACGCATTATTTGTTCCCCACCCGAAAACCCCGCATTCCCACAGGTCCCCAAACTTGTTTGGGGGAAGTCGGAGAGTATGGGCAAACACTAGAATTTAACCAAATTCCCTAGATTTAGGGTAATTTCCTTATATCTAGAGAAATTTGCCTAACCAAAATTAACCTAACCTAACCTAGCGGGGGGCTTGGCCCACTGATAACCTAACCAAATATAACGTAACCTAACCTAACCAAATATAACCTAAGCTAACCTAACCAAATATAACTGAACCTAACCTAACCAAATATAACCTAACCTAACCTACCCAAATATTACCCTGACCTAACCAAATTTAACCTAACCTCCTAGTGGGGGGTTGGGGGGGGTTCTCGACACTTCGGTCATTATTTTGGGAGGATAGACAGGTTCACACGTCTCTGGACACAGAAGAAATCCAATTAATTTTCCCTAGATCGAGGGAATTTTTTCAACACCCCTAACTCAAAAACTATGTGGTTGCGACGCATATTTTGTAACCCCAGCCAAATATCCCGCTTTCCCCCAGGTCCCCAAGCTAGTTTTGTGGCAGAAGGGGAGTATGGGCAAACACTAGAATAATACCTACTATTCTAGTGTTTGCCCATACTCCCCCTCTCCCACAAAACAAGCTTGGGGACCTGGGGGGACGCGGGATATTTGACGGGTACAAAATATGCGTCACAACCACAGAGTTTTTTTTAGTTAGGGGTGTTGAAAAATTCCCTAGATCCAGGGAAAATTCATTGGATTTCTTCCGAGTCCAGAGACGTGAACCTGATGATCCTCACAGAATGATGACCGAAGTGTCGAGAATCCCCCCAACCCCCCGCTAGAAGGTTAGGTTAGATTTGATTAGGTTAGGTTAGGTTAAATTTGGTTAGATTAACTTAGGTTAAATTTAGTTAGGTTAGCTTAGGTTAAATTTGGTTAGGTTAGATTAGGTTTGATTTGGTTAGGTTAGGTTATCAGTGGGTCAAGCCCCCCGCTTGGTTAGGTTAATTTTGATTAGGCAAATTTCTCTGATATAAGGAAATTACCCTAGATCTAGAGAATTTTACCCCCCCTACACAACTATTAAATTACGTGTTTCCGACGCATAATTTGATCCCCACCCGAAAACCCCGCATTCCCACAGGTCCCCAAACTTGTTTGGGGGAAGTGGGAGAGTATGGGTCAACACTAGAAATTTACCACAGATTTTTCCAGACCAAAACTTACGTTTTCTATTTTATTTTTTGCTCAGTATAATGTACAGTATTAATCCACTTCCCCATAACCTTCAAAACTTATGTACATAATGAAGAAATTATATAGTTATCTAATACACATACAGGCACACACTCCCTGTCCAGAAGCCTCCCAACCCTCTACGAGGTTGGGTTAAGGTTCGGTTAGGCTCATAATCTCGCCGGGGGGTCGTTAGGAAATTAGATTTGGTTCGGTTAGGGTAATAATCCTCCCGGCAGTGAGAGGCAAGCAGACCTATCGGCGGCTGGCGGGCGGGCAGTCCTCGTCCATATTTTCCTAAGTTAGTGCCATAAAGCATTGAGTCCAGTATGTCATTAGTGTGGGCTTACCCACAGAAATTCTTCACTTTTATTGTACCGGTACGGTGGTACAATACTTGAATATGGATGAGTAGTGGCAGGAACATAGATGAGAGAGTGTGGCGGGCGCGTATGGTGATTACAGGAAGTTTCGACGGAATGCACTTTCGACGGTAGAAAATGGAGGTTTCGACGGTACTGTTGAACTCCATCGAAACTTCCTATATGTATATAAGCATGTCTATCATAGAGTAAAACCTAAAGAAATTTTGTCATTGAGAGGATTAATATAAAATACAAAGTTACTAGATCATTGCCAACCAAAAATAAAGTGAAAAGCATATACAGCCAAGATCCCCCCATATCTTTCGTTGTTTCCCAGCCTAACGCGGTAACACCTACCAAACTTAGTTTGCCTATCCTTAATATTGTATTTAATAAAATCAATTGTCAATAAAGACTAATAAACAATGAACAACAGTACTGTTTGTCTTCATCGCTTCATCCTTAGGCTAAAGCAGTTCCCTCTGATGTTCACAGTAAATTAGACTACAGAAAACGACACCTAAGTTTGTGGGGAAATCTGGGAATCCTGACAGACACTATTTATTTATTCATTTATTTGTTTACTCTATTTATTATCTATTGTCCTCATCATCTGTTATGATATGTTAAATTGCGCATGATGAAAAATCTAAAATATTATGAAGAGAATGAATGAGAGGGTTCGACGGCGCTGACTTGGAAGGTTCGGCGATGCACTATGTTGGAGGTTTCGACGGTGTCGTCGAAAACGCATTCCGTCGAACCTTCCTGTTACCCGTATAGTAGCTTGTGGCGAGAGACGGCGAGGCGAGCAGGCGTGGGGTCTGATCTGTGTTGTCTTACGCATGTGTTCCTTATAGGATGTGGGGTAAATAACTTAACTTAGCTTGAAGATTGTAGATGGATATATTGCTCAGCAGGATTGTAGTTATTGTTATTGGACTATTGGTTTGATGACTGGTCTGTACTCTGGGACTGAGAGTGCTGTGAAGTGTGGGGGAGGTGTATCCAGCTTCTTTCCTGTTAATACAGGAGTAAGGCAAGGGTGCGTCCTTGCCCCATCACTTTTCAACACTTGTATGGACTGGGTATTGGAAAAAGTTGTAGATCAATGTGATTGTGGAGCATCCCTCGGCAACACCAAGATCACGGATCTTGTTTTTGCCGATGATGCAATAATCTTTGCTGAGTCGCTGGAGGTCCTGGTGATGGCTCTAGAGGCCATGCACGAGGAGGCAATGCATTTGGGACTTGAGGTCTCCTGGCTTAAGACCAAGGTCCAGGTGTTTGGAGGCTTACTAGATGAAACAATACTGTCTGTTCATGCGTGCGGCGAGGACATTGAGATCTTGGAAAGTTTTACATACCTTGGTAGCGCAGTCCATAATGACGGCGGGTCACGTCAAGAAGTCTTACGGTGTTATGGACTCGCTCAGCAGGAGCGGAGCAGTATTTTACGGCTTATAAGACGTTGCATCTTGAAAGACCCACCCTGATTTTGGAAAGAAAATTCTAAGAAAAAGAAAAAAAGCAGATCACCAAAACTGTTGTCCGATATACATACACTAGGGTCCCACATAAAACGAGAAATTGGTCGATAAACGAGGTCGTTTTATGTGAATTCGCTCTAACACATAACCTATGGGAAAAATTGATATTGGTCGATCGGTCCTCCCGCCCGTACCCGTACATTTATACTTGTTCACACCCATGCATACCAGAACATGGTATTATTTTACACTAGGATCGAAATTCCCTACACAATTGGGAGTATGGTTTCTGTTTACCTTATTGGATTCTAGGAAACATTCTTTTGGACTCAAACTTTTGGAGATACGTAATGACATGTTGTTCATAGGGAGGCGAGAGACAAGTGTTTGTTTACGTGCGGCGTGCCTATCACTCTTCTTCCTTCCTCTTGCGACCTACATCGCCTCTGTTCTTCCCTTGCCGCGGACACTTTTAATGCATATTTGGCTTTAGTTAGGAGGTTAAAGCGTGGGATTAGGTTAGGTTAGTGACTCAAAAGCAAGTTGCCATAAACCTGGCTTAACTCGCTTGGGTGCCTCGCCAGAACTGTTGTTGTTGTTTTAGGGCTGCGAGGATCCCTTGGGGAACACTATGAGCCCTGGTGATGTCCTATGATGCTATCACAGGCCCGGTAGTTGACCTATCTTCCTCAGGAATGCACAGGTGAGGCGGATGACGGTGTGTTGCCGGGAGGGGGGAACGCCAGCCGCCGCCAGCAGGGTGGGCAGGTCAAAGGTGGTGACGTTCAGGGAGAGGAGTTGAGAGTGTAGCACTACACGGTGTGAGTGAAAGCTCGGACACTGCAGCAGAAAGTGTTCAATAGTCTCCGGAACATTCATGCACCAAGGGCAGTGGGGGGTCAGGGACAGACGGAGGCGATGCAGGTGAACCATGAGCGTCGTGTGCCCCAGGCGGAGGTGGGTGAGGGTGACATCCAGGACACGGGACTTTGTCCTTATCCACGGCTGGGGGGAAGAGTCACTTCGGTATTGGCCCATGGAGGTGGTGCGGAGGGCATCGCCGAGCATGTTATTCCAGGTGGAGCGGCAGACCCAGGAGAGCCAAGGTTTAGCCAAAATGTATAAATTTTGGAATTTTTTTTATTAAAAAAAAAAATAAATAATAATAAATATATATTTAAGGTCGTTCGCTTTATAGGGGAAACGCTTTATGCGAACATGCTTTATGCGGGACCCTAGTGTACAGTCATTTTCACACAAGAACACACTACACTCACTATTCATTATCTTCATTCAGCACTGCTCATCAGCCATTTTTATTTTCTAGCTTGTATGCGATAGTATAAGTAAATCGTCATGTTGCCTGGCTGAACATGTACACGCAGGTCGGTCGGCGGGAGTGAAAACAAACCCGACCGCGGCGGTGTGCAGCTGCGTGCCTGCCTGCCTGGCGTGCCGATCAGCTGAGTCTGGCTTTGTCGCCCTGAGTGTAAACACCTCTCACGTCCTCCCGTGCCTCACTATGTTGTCTGCCTCCTGTGCCTCACCACATATTATTTGAATTTTCCTGTATGCGTGTAGTATTTATGATGGCTGCATGTACACAAGTATACAAACTTTCATCTAATGTAACAAAGTTCATTATTCACGGAATGGCTGTTGGCGCCAATCTGCCGAGGCGGAATGGTTTCCGCCAGTACCGCAGTATACATCACAGCGTGAAGATAGATAACAGATAAGTACTGAGGTTATCTTCATTTAAGAGGCTGAATTAAATAGCTACCTAAGCTAACCTCCTACAACATTAGTCTTGGAAGACGCACGAGTATTCTTCAGAGAATTTATTAGGGAAAAAAGTGCATCTTATAAGTCGTTAAATATGGTACATGTCAAATCAGCGATTGCACCGTGAGACTGAATCGAGGCCTATTACTTGCATAGTCCGTCAGTGCCAACTTCGGCTATATGGGCATGTGGCATTGTGGCACGCTACCCTAAAACCAATCCTTCCCATCGGGTTGTATCTGTAAGAGACAATCCGGCGTGGAGGAGGCCAAGGGGGCGCCCACAAGGCTCGTGGATGGGGTAAGTTGATGTTTCTTGTCGAGAGATGCTTGGTATGGGAAAGGAGCCTGCATGGGAACTCGCGTGTGGTGACCCCCGGGAGTGGCGTCGTAGGGTGGGCGAGGCGACGCGCCCCCCGGCGTATGCCCTCAATGATTGATTGATTGAGGATTGTAGCACAGAGGGTATGTTGGGATATGGGCCAGGCACACGTGGCCTGGCCACGAGGCGGAATGCGGAATGTGACCTCTCTAAGATGAGTGAGAGCCAGTGACTGAGTGAGCGCGGGGTCACGTGCTAACAATATTTATAGGGAGAGGTCAAGGGGTGAGTTGCCATAAAGAGTGTTGCCCTTTTTTTTTCCTTTTTTCTTTTCTTTATGTTGTAGCCTATAGCGCCTGTAGGCATATGGAGAGTCTTGATGTTGGTTGATCTTGCCCGATGGTGGTGCAGGCTGGATTTTTATAGTGACACCTGTGGTCTCGGGTGAAGATTCCATTTTCTGTGATGTTCAGATCTTCAGTTAAGGTGCATGCAGCCCCTAGAGTCCACCGTCACACTCGGAATCGGCAGACAGGTATATGCTGCATGTGGGTTGCTTCGGCCACTCGACAATGGCTTTGATAGTTGCTCCTCGATGAGACTTAAACTTGGGATCTTCTGCTCCCCTACCAGGCTCTTGATATATACCCGACCTACGACACCAGTATAGTACATTACCCCCCTGTCGAAAAAGAATAAGTTTCCTCAAGGATTATGCGGGATATAAAGATGTGAACATAACATAGGAGATATAAAAGATGCCGTAAGCGTAAAAAAAATATATAGCTGGATGAGAACAGCAAAAATGGATTGAAAGTAAACTTATGACCAAAAATGACGCGATGGAAAATATATGATTGAAGCACTCAAAAATATATATATATGGAAACTACACCCAGGAGATAACATGAGAAAATCACAAAATATTGAGATAAACCATACCAAAAGAGAAAATATGAGAAAATCACACAAAAAATGGAAACAAAACCACACCAAGTAGAAAATATATGATAAGGTAACCACCCTGGCAAGTAGCGGACTGAAATAAGCTGAACAAGATATACGTTCACCACGCAACCGAGTTGGGCAGAAAATAAACTGATCAAGATATTACCTAGTTAACCACTCAAGCACACACACAGGCAAGATGTGGACTGAAATATGCAGAACAGTAAATACATTAACCACGCAACCAAGTCGTGGATAGAAAATAAAATGAGCACATATGCAAAAGATAAGCATGGGAACCAAAAATCACAAAAGTACACAAATTACATCATTGGTCTTGAGAAACCGTATACATTATTACAAAAATGAGGACATCGAACTCCTTGTCAAAGACACGCTGAAAACTTTACACAAGTGAACAGCGAGGTAGGAGATAGCCATAAAGCAGTTATCTATGCTCCACACCAGCCGAAGCACCAGGTTTAGCCAACTAAAGGCGGCGTCACACTAGCACTTTTTCCGTCTAGTTAGTCAATCTCCGTTGGTTTTTTCTCGCTCTGACTAGTTAGTCCGTCTGCATCAGTCAGTCGCTCGTGATCGTCTTTGTATAGAAAGTTGAAGTCAACTTTCTTAGTCAAATCAAAATCCATAGTGATTACTTTAAAGATATTCGATATAAATCAGTAATTTTTTGCAAATAATACGTTTGAAAGTATTAAAAATATTCAAGTAACTATTGTACATGTAGATACATTTAAAAGTCTATTCTATATAACAGCCAACAGTCTCTCGCATGACTCTATTGTTGTGTTTCTTTTTGAAGACACACAACATTTGTTTCTCACTCTTCAAGACTTCAACTTAAGATTATAGAAATGGTGTGGACTCGTACTCCAGAAGAATTTCTCGTTGAATGCATACGAGGCCACCCGTGTCTCTGGGACCACAGATCAGATTTGTACACCAAGAAGGCTTTGAAGCGAGCGGCCTATGTTGCTGTGAGGAATATTCTCGTGGACAACTTCCCAGAACTAGCCACTATTACAACAGGTAAATTTATTCATTACATTGTAGGGTAAATTTATTCATTACATTGTAGGGTGAAACATATATAAGGATATAGCAGGCAGTGCTATTATAAATAAGAATTTTGAGTAAATATGCAGTTTCAACCAATACTTCCTATTGACCAATACTCACCTGACATAACTGGGTGGTCTGTGTGGTGAACCACCCACCTTAAATCAGGTTAGGAGGCTTAGGGGTTACCAATAGTAATCATTGGCCAGGTTAGGTTTGTTAACTAGCAGGGGGCAAGGGCGGATTTATGGTGTGCGGGGCCCGCAGCCGGTGGGAATGGCCGGCCATGAATGAAATGTGAGGTTAAATACCAGAGTCCTTTCCTGCCCTTATTAGTGTTTTTTGGTCTCCTGACCTTCACAGATCCCTTCAGACACCTCTAAAACTTAATTATAAAGTGGGGGAAGAGATGCCCCCTTCAACCATCCCTCCCCCCCTACATTACCCCCGCCAAAATAAAATTACTAACCTAACCAATAACCTCCTAACGAGATCTAAGGGCGGGAAATGACTACAATTTTACCATGTTAGGTTAGGTTATATTGAGGTTCGGATAGTAATATTTTTTTTAGTTTATAATCTCTCCTCCACTTTATTATTATGTGTTAGAGGTATCTGAGGGGTTTGTGAATGTCTGGAAAAAATATAACCACTAATAATTTAGTATTTAAATTTATTTAAGTTTTAGTATAGAAGTATTTAAATTTAAATTTTATATTTTTGCTTGAGTTTAAAATGTTCAAAGTAAATTTTTTTTAAATGACATGATTTCTCTGAAGTTTTAGTCTTCTTATGTTTTTGTTATGTTTTAATTGTTTGGTATATATATTTTACAATTACAATTATGACATGGTTTTACACTAATTTTTTAGATAAGAATATTTTCATAAACACCAAATAAATGGGGGAAATGACTAGAATTTTACCAAAAATAATACTTATTTGCAAGTATTAATAGCTAGGTTAGGTTACGTTTAAGCCGGATTAGGTTAGAATTAGGTTGTGTTGGTAAATTGATACTTTCAACCAGTATATATAACAACCTTGGAACCCGTCCGGAACGCTGGGTGGGGAACGTGGAAACGAGTTTTGTGCAGGTAGTAATTATGTGCATCACCTAAATAATGTCTTGTAAGCGGTAAAATTCCCTATAGTAGAACACATTTATGAAGTTCGTTTGGGCTTTGGCTGGAGGGGAGAATTCACTGCCTGCGGCCCGGCCAAATCTCGTACTTGGCCAAGTATCGGATGAGAGCCTTAGCGAAACTCACTATCCTCCCGGCAGGAGCTGATTGGGGTAATCCTTCACTCCTGTAGGTGTGTGTTCCTTCCCCCAACAATGAAGGACACGCAAGCGTGTAGACGTAGCTTCCATCGTAGGGGGCGGACTGCGAAGAAGTGATCTCTCGGTGACTGACGTGGCAGGGCGTCGGACAGAGAATTTCCCACTCACGCCAACGCCCAGACGGACTTCATCAATGTGTTTTACTATAGTTAAATCTTTTCAACGGTAAATCTGCAGCTACATAGACCTTCGTTACGTAACCCGACATAACTGGGGGTGCTGCGCCCGCCGCCTAGTTCACTCACCTAACCTGGACATTGGTTGCGTAGCCTAACCTAAAGAGGGGGTACAACAGGGAGTTTCGTACAAAAGTTGTTTTGTTACCAGGTTTTGTTACTCGTTTTGTACATTGAGTTTGAGCTGTTTCATACATACCTGGTGTCGTTTCGTCACTAGTAGGTAAAGTTTGTCCTGGTAGGTCCTAGTCAAGTTTGGTATTAATTTAACCTCATACTGAATTACTGGTTGAAAGAACTAAAATATGGTTGTGTTTAGGTTTGATCTAGGTTAAGTTAGGCATAGCCGCATAGGATAGGTTTGGGTTAGGTTTTGTTGATATTTAGGTTAAAAATGCTGAACCGGTTAGATTCATGCAATAGCACACTAAATGTATATTGCCTGAGCACTGAAGTGGTTGCATGAAAATTTATCAATTTTCTTGTTTTGCAGACCATGTCAGGATAAAGTACAACAACTTAAGAACATACTTCTTGAAGGAGTTAAAGAAGACAGTGGATGCTCCAAGTGGATCAGCTGGTGGCTACGTCACCAGATGGGAGTTGTTTGGAGTGATGTCCTTTCTCAAGGACACACTGTACAACTACATAACAGTGCCAACTAAACATTTCCTAGAAGAGGTAAGCCCAGTACATTAATGTTTGAATATACTTACCAGAATTTGCATTTCGGAAAATAGTGAAATCTTTCCTACAACTGCTTAATTTATCAAGGTTTTTCTACCTTCATTTATCATTGCAATAAAGGAAATCGTTGTACTGTATTCAAATGCTTTATTGATAGACATGACTATACTATTACTTGGCTTATAGTATATGTGTGGCAGGTATATCCAGCTTCTTTCCTGTTAATACAGGAGTGAGGCAAGGGTGCGTCCTTGCCCCATCACTTTTCAATGCTTGTATGGACTGGGTATTGGACAAGGTTGTAGATCAGTGATTGTGGAGCATCCCTCTGCAACACCAAGATCACTGATCTTGTTTTTGCCGATGATGCAGTAATCTTTGCTGAGTCGCTGGAGGTCCTGGTGATGGCTCTCGAGGCACTGCACGAGGAGGCAAAGCCTTTGGGACTTGAGGTCTCCTGGCTTAAGACCAAGGTCCAGGTGTTTAGAAGCTTACTAGATGAAGCAGTACAGTCTGTTCATGCGTGCGGCAAGGATATTGAGATCTTGGAAAGTTTTACATACCTTGGTAGCGCAGTCCATAATGACGGCGGGTCACGTCAAGAAGCCTTACGGCGGATTGGCATAGCCCACGGTGTTATGGACTCGCTCAGCGGGAGTATTTGGTGTTGTCGGTACCTGTGCAGGAGGACAAAGATCCGGATCTTCAAGTCGCTTGTGATCCCGGTCTTACTCTATGGTTGTGAGACATGGACACTAAATAGTGACTTGAAGAGACGAATCAATGCCTTTGGTAATAAGTGTCTTCGCAGAATCATGGGGTATCGCTGGGATGATTACGTGTCAAATCAGCGATTGCACCGTGAGACTGAATCGAGGCCTATTACCTGCATAGGCCGTCAGCGCCAAATTCGGCTATATGAGCATGTGGCACGCTATCCTGAAACAGATCCTTCCCATCGGGTTGTATCTGTAAGAGACAATCCGGCGTGGAGGAGGCCAAGGGGGCGCCCACAAGGCTGGGGCAAGTTGATGTTTCTTGTCGATAGCTGCTTGGTATGGGAAAGGAGCCTGCATGGGGACTCGCGCGTGGTGACCCCCGGGAGTGGTGGCGTAGGGTGGGCGAGGCGACGCGCCCCCCGGCGTATGCCCCCAATGATCGATTGATTGATATGTGTATGTGTTATTTTAGGTGACGGCATTCTCATTGAATAGTAAATTGTTATAATTAATTTTTTATTCAGGGAATAATTACTAATTAGTGGTTACTCTAAAGGGATTTTTCTTCCTTCCAGGAAAATGTTGACCTTTTGTTCAATTCAACCATCATTATTAATGAAAATGGGACTGAAGAAGCCTCCATCATTTCCCCAAGCTGCTCTTCACCATTATCACAAATATCCTCAGACCCATCATCTTTACCAGCACTCACCATCAGCTTCATGCAGCACACTGTTACCACCAGCACCATCACCATCATCATCAGTTGCAGGCAGCACCGGAATACCACCACCGTCACCGTCCCCCAGCTCACCAGTCGTGCCAAGCCAGTCAAGCCAGCGAAAGAAGAGGAAAACTAATGACCTGATAGAGACCGAGTGCATGGATGCTGTACGCCTGCTCGCGACCTCATGCGTGCCAACACCCGCACCTGCACCCACACCCCCACCAGAGGAATATCACGTCATTTATGGTAAAGTTATACAGCACTGGATGGGTATTTTGACCACAGAGGGGCAGCGTGTAATATCTGCTAGGTTAATGGATGTGTTAAGAGACATTGAACCTCAATATTTCAAGAATGATTAAAGTGCACAGAAGAACAGATATGGGGGGAATGAATGAACGTAGAAAGGGAGAAGATTAAGAGTAGGTAACAGTGTGCTGCATGAAGCTGATGGTGACAGTGCTGATAAAGATGTACAGGATGATGATGGGTCTGAGGATATTTGTGATAATGGTGAAGAGCAGCTTGAGGAAACGGTGGAGGCTTCTTCATTCCCATTTTCATTAATAATGATGGTTGAATTGAACAAAAGGTCAACATTTTCCTGGAAGAAAAATCCCTTTAGAGTAACTAGAGTTTAGAGTAACGCATAGGCCATACCAACCTCACACACTCCTATCTCATGTCACGCTCCACCCCAACCCTCTGCACACCCTGTCAAGTTCCTCTCACTGTCCAACATGTCCTAATATCCTGCCCCCATCTTACTCCTGCCCATTCCAGTTCCTTCCCTCATTTGTCCTCTCTTTCCCAACCTCCCTGTCTTGCGGACATTCTCCCGGAATCTCCCTCCTTCTCCCTGGAAAATTTAACCTCCTTCCTCCAACAAATCCACATCCTACATCTGATCTAACCAACCTGCTGTAACATTCCGTTCTTTCCCCTTCCCTTATCGTTTCACTATTATCCTTTAACCCTGACCCTTTATATTCTTTGCCATAGTGCCATATGACCTCTCATGTCTGGCACATTCACCTTTGTAGGCATTAAATCAATCAATCAATAAAGTGCACTGATGATACATGTATAGAAATTTTTATTTCATATCAACTAAATATAGGCATATGCAGTATACATATTAAACAAAGGCAGTAATATGTAATGATATTACTACTAATGAAGATGTTACTTTAATAGATATTCATAAAAGTTACTAGAAAAAAACAGCAAATAGTCATTTATAGTGACTAATATGACTTATAAATTATGAGTGATTTATATTTACATGTACAAAGAAAAGCTGGATTAATATATGCACCGATTATCCTAACTTACGTTTATTAAGAAAAGCAAATAATATACCCGGCATGGCATGTAAAAGCATTCAATCACGACCAAATCACTCATAATTCCTAACTAAATAAAAAAAATAATAATACCGATCTTAAAGTAATCGTCCAGACCATTTCATCATTCCTGATTTAATGTAGTCAAAATATAGCCATGATTGAGTATATCAACAATATGTCGTCACTTTTTGCATCCAGTCACCCGTTTTTAAATGATCCGCATTCAAATTCTGTAAATTCCCCGAGCTCTCAAAACACAAGTGGCGACCAGCAGACGACACACCACGGCTTGGCGACGTCACAGCAGGAAGCCTCCCAGCCCTGCCTGATTCAGATGCGCGGAGACTCTGAGAAAACTGTTGTACTTGGGGCATTTTGGGTGTTTCTGATATATTTTTTGTACAACAAATATATCAGAAGCACCCGGGATTCTTCAGGTACGTACTGTATTTTTCTCCGAGTCTCCGTGTGTCTGTGTCGGGCGGGGCTGGGAGGCTTCCTGCTGTGACGTCGCCAGCAAGTTTCGCGCCAAGGCTGGAATGAGGCTGTTGTTTTTCCCGTGCTTTTTACAAAAGTCATGTTATTAGGGAAATAAGGCGTGGAAATTAATTATTATTTGTGGATTAGTTTTTTTGAATGAACATTCAACATAATTATGCACAGAAAAAATGGGTCTGGACGCTTACTTTAAACTAAACGTGTTAACATATGTGTTGACATGCGGGGAGTGATTTAGTGCATGTGGATCATTTGAGCTTGCCATGGGACTCTTCCTTCATTGTTGAAGTAGGCTGTAAATGTTTCGCGCACCACCTTTGCCTCATTCCCATGTCCTCGCCCAATCACTGGAAGAGGTTCAAGTCCACCTTGCTCATTAAAGCATATTAAATAATATGCTCATGCTCATATCAATGAGCTCATAAAGCTCATTATGCCAGTCACCCGTTTCCGTGTCATTTCTATGCGTACGCTGTGATGATGAACACTCACCCTCTGCATGTACCCGTAAGTAATTATGGAGCGCTACAGTGGCAAGGACAATGTCCTTTACATTATCTGGAGAAGTGTTGATTGGCTTCTTACAAACCTGAAACCTTCCAGCCAAGATCCCAAATTTTTCATCTGTGAGGTCTCTCCCCTGTTTCATCAAATGTTTCTTCAGAGGAAATGCATCATCACCAACAATGACATAGGGACACTGCCTGTTGGAAAAGGGAAGAGATGCAACTGGTGGAATATTTAACCTTGCTTTCTCGAGAGCATCTTTGAGACCACATCTGTCCCACACTCCCGAGTCACTGGCTCGACCACTTGCACCTACATCAACATACATAAAGTTACAGTTTGCATCCACTAGTGCCATCATTATGAGAGTGAAATGGCCTTTATAATCATAATATTCAGACCCTGAACGTGGTTGGCACTCTCTTGCCATCCAGAGCCCCAATGCACATTGGAAAATTCCACTGAGTGAAGTAGTCGTTTGCCACTTCCTGCCACTCGCTCTGGTTAGTTGAGAAGCGTAGAAACTGTTGCTTCAAAACTTGGTAGATGGCTCTGCATACTGAAGGTATGATGGATGAGATCAGGTTGTGGCTGATGCGAAATTGGCAGCCAAGTGAAGCATGAGATTCCCCTGAAAAGAAAAGAAAGCAATCATTAAAGGTTAAATAAATATGTATTGGTCAGCCTACCTGTCAATTTAAAATTGAAGCAAGTTTTTTGATATAGTAATAGTAAATCAAAACACTACCCAGTTGACACAATGCTTTACACTCAATACTTTACAGTTGAATTTAACCATTTTCACCACAGGCTTGGTAGATGACTCGGCCTTTTCTGGTAAGGAATTATTAGAGTGCGAGAAGCATCCTCATGTGAAAAATTGTGTGAGAAGGCAGAGTTGGACCTACACCGTTTGTAAGATTCTGGTAAGTTTATCTGGGAGGGGTGTGAAGATCAGGAAAAATGTGGGTATAAAAATGATGTAAAGAAGAAAATTTGGTAAATACAACCTAACCTAACCTAACCTAACCAAAACTTAACCTCACTTATCTGAATTTAGAAAATTCATTGCACAAAAAACAAACATACAGGCACAGGAAAGCACAGCTAAAGAAACGGCAATAGAAGTAATAAGTACCTAAATTTCCTATTTCGGTAACTATGTTTTTGGGTGCATAATCCGCAGAAGTTGGCGGGCTCCACAAGCCTTTCAACTTATTTTTTTTACGATGTCATGAAAGAAATTGTTCTACTACAACTTAATGCATTACAAGGCACGTAATTATAACCGTCCTCGGTAATAATGGACGAGAGTTTCGCAGTAGTTTTCAGAGACAAAGACTATTTTTTCTTGGCCTACAATAGGTGAGTGTTGTAATGGAGATAGTTTTATTTTGCGCAAAGAAAAAAATAAATAAAATAAAGGTATAATTCTAGTGTTTGCCCATACTCTCCCTTTGACCCCAAACTAGCATGGCGACCTGGGGGAATGCGGGACATTTGGCTGGGGTACATAATATGCGTCGCAACCACATAGTTTTTGAGTTAGGGGTGTTGTAAAAATTCCCTAGATCTAGGGAAAATTCTTTGGATTTCTTCTGAGTCCAGAGACGTGTGAACCTGACGATCGTCACATAATGATGACCGAAGTGTTGAGAACCCCCCCAACCCCCCCGCTAGGAGGTTAGGTTAGATTTGTTTAGGTTTGGGTAGGTAAGGTTAGATTTGGTTAGGTTAGGTTAGATTTGGTTAGGTTAGCTTATCGGTGGGTTAATCACCCCGCTAGGTTAGGTTAATTTTGGTTAAGCAAATCACCCTAGATCTTGGGAATTTATCCTAGATCTAGGGTATAAATAAACTCCAAAATTACGTGTTTCTGACGCATTATTTGCTCCCCACCCAAAAACCCCGCATTTCCCCAGGTCCCCAAGCTTGTTTGGGGGAAGGGGGAGAGTATGGGCAAACACTAGAATTTTACCTACATAAACCTAACCTTACCTTATAGGTTTTAATGAAACCTAACCAGGTTTTAATGAAACCTAACCTAACCTAACCTAACCTAACCAGGTTTTAATGAAACTTAACCTAACCTAACCAGGTTTTAATGAAACCTAACTTAACCTTAACCACAAAGGGTAATTATGGAGGAGAGTTTCACGTTCGTTTTCAGAGACACCAACTACTTTTTCTTGGCCTACAATAGGTGCTTGTTCTAATGGTGCTAGGTTTATTTTGCGCAAACCAAAAAAAAAAAAAAAAAAAAATGAAACCTAACCTAACCTTATGTTTTAATGAAACCTAACCTAACCTTACAGGGTTTAAAGAAACCTAACCTAACCTTAACCACAAAATATACATTTATTATTATTTTTTTTTTGGTTTGCGCAAAATAAAACTAGCACCATTAGAACAAGCACCTATTTTTAGGCCCAAGAAAAAGAAATTTGGGTTTTGCTCTGAAAACGACGTAAAACCTCCTCCATTTTAAAACCCCACAAAGAAAAAAACCTTTTTTTTTTTTTTTTTTTTTTTTTAGGGGTTTGCGCAAAATATAACTTATCCCCTTTAAAGAACAAAACCTATTGTGGGCCAAGAAAAAATGTCGGTGTCTCTAAATTTACCCCCGCAAAACCTCTCGCCCCATTTTAAATCCCGTCTTCAATTTTTAGTCTGACAATATGTTTTATTGTACTAAACTGTTTTTTTAAAAAAAAAAATCCAAAAAATTTTTCCTTTCCCGAATCTTACCGTACCAAAATAGCGAAGCGTGAGGGGTCAGACGCTCTCCTGCAGTTCCCTGCCCCTCATTCTGGTGCCCTTTTCTTTGCAATGAAGGTGTTACTAGTTGTAAAAGTTTGTAAATAACTGGCCCTTGTCCAGCCTGTCCGTTTTTTAAATCCCCTCATGGCCCTCCGCTCAGTCTTTCAAGAGTCTTGGTACCCCGCTTTCTTTCTCTCGACGGCCGGGGCCATAAAACGTTCCATGCACGTTTTTTAGCTAGTCTCAAAGGGTTTTAATAATACACTAATTAGGGGGGTATCCCACGATAGCTTGGGGGGTGGCGTGGGAAAACCATGTTTTTTTTAAGTCAAAGGAACACCCTGACTGGTGACCACGGGGGTTTCAGGCAAAACGAGTGTGTGTGTGCGCACTGATCTTTTAAAAACATGGATCGCGGAAGCCGGGTCCCACCTTTTTCCCCAACTGCCCCGCCATCTTGTCGAACCAAAAAAAACCTTTAAAATTTCTGCGGCTGCGTTACGGGTCTATCTGGGGGTTATCGCCTCGTCATGCCAAGTTTTGCTTGCTGTCTGGCTGTTTATCCCCGGGGTCATGCCAGCTGTGCTGCTATGTCCGGTACAAACAGACCAGGACCGGGAAAGTGGCAAATCTTTCCACCTTGGTAACCCCCACACCCCACACCCCGCACCCACCACACACCCCAAAACCCACCCCCCACACACACACCCCCAAACCCCCACAAAAAAACACACACCCACCACACAAAACCCCCAACACACCCCCACACACACAAACCCCCCCAACCCCCACCCACCACCCACCACAAAACACGCACCCACCCCCCAACACACCCCCAAACCCACACACACCCAAACCCCCACACCCACACCACACACACACCCCCCCCCTTTCCCACTCCCCCCAGCCCATCCCTTTTAATCCATCTACCCACTCCAGTCATCCACCTACTATTTAAAAAAAAAAATATAGGTGGATATGGTATATTTTTTTTTAAAAATAGGTAGTTTATAGATAAAGTATTTTTTTTTTTTAAAACTTTTTTAACATTAGGGGGAAGGGAAAAGCAACCTGAGTGGGGTTTTAATAAATACAAATAATAAAAGGTCTTTTTGTACATAACCGCACTAAAGGCCCTGTTTCCGTTCCGCGCGCTTCCTAATAAGGGGTTTGCTTTTTTTCTAAGGGGGGATAGCTTTATTTTGCAAAGAAAAAAAAAGGAAAAAAAAGTATACCTTGGGGTTTTAAAGTTAGGTTTTTGGTTTCATTACAAAACCTTTTAAAGGGTTTGGTTGGTTTCATTAAAACCTTTTAAAGGGTTTGGTTTGCTTTCATTAAAACCTATAAGGTTGGTTAGGGTTTTTTAATATTTTTTTTTTTTGGGGGGGGGGGGGGTTGCGCCAAAAAAAAAACTACTCCATTGCAACAAGCACCTATTGTAGGCCCAAAAAAAAATAGTTGATGTCTCCCTTTAAAAAGAACCCCGAAACCCCGTCCATTATTACCAAAAAATTTTTCCCTAGTCTAAATGAAACCATAGTCGTTTCGTACCTCAGCTCAGAGTTGAACTTGACCCACTAAGTTAGAAACAAACCCGGTTAAAGTAAAAAATACTCAAATCAGTGTACGAAACTAACTACTTTTAATTCAATATACCTAATTAAGAAAGGTTTTTTGGGTTAGGCCCAAAAGGTTTTTTTATTAAATTTTAAAATTCCTGTAATCCCCGAAGTACTTCTATTGGGCCCTGTGGGTCGCCCCCCCCCGTACCCTTTGGGGGCGGGGGGGTACCCCCGGGGCCCAGGCGCCGTTAAGTGGACGAGAAATGCGCGTTCGCTCATTAGGGCCCGACACATTTCACACTCGGGGGGTTCCCCTCATTAGGTCCCGTACCTGCACTCTTGCCTCCCCGCTTTTTCCACTCCCCCACACCTGTCACTACAACATTTTTACGGCCTCGCAAAACACCTGTCACTACACACCCCGTACGGCCTCGCAACACACCTGCACTAAACCCCTGTAACGGCCTCGCAAACACCTGTCACTACACCCTTACGGCCCCCGCAAACACACCTTTCACTACACCCTTCGGCCTCGCAACACACCTGTCCCCCTAACACCTGTAGGCCTCGCAAGGCCCCTGTCACTACACCCTGTGGCCCCCCAACAAAACCCCCGTCACTACACACCCGTACGGCCTCGCAAGAAAACCTGTCACTACACACCCGTACGGCCCCCGCAACACACCGTTGTCTGTTTATCACCGTAAAAAATGACTTGGGGGGTTTCGAGATGCACCCAGGGGTTTGGGAAATTTAAATAGTAGTAGTATTTGGTGGGTTTAAAAGTAGTTTTTTAGGTGGTAAAAAGTAGTAGTAGGTGTTTTAGTATTTGTAGGTGGTAATATTGGGCCCCTTTACATGCCAACAGCCCCCACCCACCACGGGCCCGGCCGGCCCCCTGTATTTGTTTTGGGTTTTTTCCCAAAATGGCGGCTGGTGACTTCCCTATCTCGGCCACAGCTAGCCCCGATCCGCGATCCATGTTATATAATTTATTGGGTTGACGGGTTGCATCAGGAAAATTTTTAGGGTTTTTAGAAAGTTGCAAAAAACTAACGGAAAAAATTTGGGGTTTTTGTGACGCCGCCTTAAGGAAGAAATGGTTTTTTAGAAAAGTAAAAACAATATACAAAGTGGAAATTATGACTAAGATTTCCCGGGTCTAAAAGTCTTAAAGGGAGTATGCAGGGGGATGAGGAAAAGAGACGCCCACACAAACAAGCGAAATCCAAGAGGGGGTTGTAAAAATGGAAAAAACCCCGGAAAAATGCCGTAAGGATCCAGGGACTTGGAGGGAAAACTTCCCTAGACCCGGACGGTGCCTCCCACAGGAGGTTTTTTGAGGGAGACCAAAATGCAAACCCAAAATGGGAAGGAGAGGGGGCGGGTGTGCGGGAGAAAGCTTGAGGGGGATTTTGCGGACTGAGAGGGCCCGC
>JACEEZ010001919.1:7500-12500 GCA_016584305.1 Chionoecetes opilio
ATATTCCTATATTCTTTGGCTTATTTCAGTATTTCTATTGACTTACACTCATAAGAACACTAGTTGCTTATGATAGTCGCCTTTTTGAGGGGAATCCAAACTTTCAAGCAGGACGCTTAGGAGAGCAATGGTTTGTAAGTTTGACTCACAGCCATACACACTTTGTTTCCTAGATACACTGCAAACACCATCTATAGGTACACTAAGCGTACTTTTCTATACCCTGATTGTGGGTCTAACCTACACTATCTCACGGCATTCCTCATAACATAATCCAAAGGAACTCAAAGTTTATAAAATTTACTTGGAAAGGCGACTATTTGACTACTCGTAAATTATTTGTTTCCTTTATTTTTATTTAGGCCTATAGCGACTATAAGCAGTGACCTCCAGGGCCGGCATGGCAGGCCCTGGAGGTTCACTTGAGGAATGTGATGGTTGACTCTCGCCCATGGTGGTGCAGGCAGAAATTTTTATAGTGGCGCCCAACTGTGGTGGCGCCTGTGATTAGAGGCTCATGCCGCCCCCCTGTTTCCTCCGATGCACTCGCCGTCGAAGGTAGAGTTAATGAGCAGCATGTGGGTGTTCTTAGGCCACTCAACAATTGCAGAAAGATTTTCAGTGAAGTGTGGCACCCGTCGGGGATCGAACTCGGCTCAGCAAGTAACAACGCACACTTGCAGGCGCTAACCACTCTACCACGACCTCCCCACCGCATAGGACTATATGAAACTATCGGTCAGGATATTCTGTAATTATTTGTGATATTCTAAAATAAAACAGTTGACGAACATAGAATAGGCTACACCTTTTATTGGTATATTTTGTTTAACTGATAAAACATCCATATGTCAATGTAGCTTCCACGTGTAACATTGTTGATTATAACCGATATATAATAGGGGAGAAAACATAATTCCTCGTGATACTGTTCATCATCGAAACTGATAACGCTGCAGAGACTAATGGTGGTGGTGGTGGTGCAAGTGGAGGTGGTTGTGGCAATGGTGGCGGTAACAGTAACAGTAACAGGTCACAAATAGTAGTGGTGTTGGTGAAGATATTATAGATGTTATAACTGTCTGCAGTGATGGTGATGGTGGTGTTAATGGCATTAGTGGTGGTGATGGTGGTGTTAATGATGGCAGTGGTTGTGGTGCTTTTTAAGGGAGAGAGTCAACCCCACACTAATTGAGGCAAGCACGGTAAAGTATATTACTGTCTGGGTTGTGATGGATTCCCGGTGAAGTATTCATTGATTGAGGGAATTACGAACAATTTATCCTCCGCGTGTGTTTGTCTGATGAACTTTGCTGGCGTGGAGGAGAGAGAGAGAGAGAAGAAAAAAAAGGGGAGAGAAGAGAGAGAGAGGGGAAGAGAGAGAGAGAGAGAGAGGAGAGAAAGGGAGAGAGAAGAGAGGAGGGAGAGAAAAGAGAGAGAGAGGAGAGAGGAGGAGAGAGAGAGAGAGAGAGAGAGAGCAAAGAGAAATATAAAAATGGTACACTATATTTTGTTCTGCGTTAAATGAGGGATGATGATGATGATGTAGCACTTAAAGATAAAAATAAATAAGAATGCGTTAAAGACGACAGGAAAGGATGATAGAGCGAATCGGAATGATAAATGAGAGAGAGAGAGAGGAGAGAGAGAGAGAGAGGAGAGAGAGAGAGAGAGAGAGAGAGAGAGAGGGGAAGATGAGAAAAGGAGAGAGAGGAGACGGAGAAGAGAGGGGAGAGAGAAGGAGGGGAGATCAGATCAGATCAAAACGTTTATTGTGAATAATGTACACATTATACATAATACATATATAATTAAGGGTACAAACTAGACAAAGGGCGCACCCCCCATGCAGGTTGTATGGGAAGGATTGCCATGATTAATGAAGTTAGATTGTAACATTGTTAATTACATTTAGATATGCATGTACAAAAGTATGTTATGTTACATAGATGTTTATTTTTATATTTATTTATTATTAAGTCCTTTATGAGGCATTGGCAAAGTTTGGGTGACTGTTTTTGACTTGGATAAGGTTACATGGTTGTAGATAATAGTGCAGCAGCCCAGCATAGGAGGCATTGGCACAGCTGCCTCTAAAAAAGATCATTTCTTGACATTCCATTACATAATGGCGGAGTGTGTGCTACTCTTCTGTTTTACACAGGTTACATTTTTTCATATTGATGTTGTCACTGCCAGCTACCTCCCACATGTACTTATACCCTAACCTTAGCCTACTATAACACACCTGCTGACGCCTAGTAATTAGTCCATTTTGTATGTAGTGGGGTTGACACCCTTTTGTTAAGTCCATATATGTAGTGAGAGAAACAGACTGACCGAGCATGCTGTCAAGAGAGAGAGAGAGAGAGAGAGAGAGAGAGAGAGAGAGAGAGAGAGAGAGAGAGAGAGAGAGGAGAGAGAGACGAGAGAGAGAGAGAGAGAGAAAAGGGAGAGAGAAGAGAGAAGGAGAGAGAGAAGAGAGAGAGAGAGAGAGAGAGAGAGACTGAAATTAATAAAAAGACGACTAAGTAGGGATGTTGGAGAAGAATCAAAGGAAATGGAGACCTTCAAAGACAGAAAACAAAAAGTTGATTTGAAAGTGACGGAAATCTACCAACTGAGAAACCACTTTGTTCCCCTCCCTCCTCTCTCCACTTCCTTCTTTCCACTGTATTATCAACCGCTGCTCCAAGTCACCTCTGTCTCCTTTATTTCCTACTCCACTTCCTCCTTTTTGTTTTTCATATCTTGTTCTGCTTCTCTTCCTCTTTTTTTAAGTCTCTCTCTCTCTCTCTCTCTCTCTCTCTCTCTCTCTCTCTCTCCTCTCTCTCTCTCTCTCTCTCTCTCTCTCTCTCTCTCTCTCTCTCTCTCTCTCTCTCTCTCTCTCTCTCTCTCTCTCTCTCTCTCTCTCTCTCTCTCTCTCTCTCTCTCTCTCTCTCTCTCTCTCTCCCTTTTTTTTTTTTCATCATCATGTTCTCGTCTTTTTTTCTTTTTTTCTGGTCTTTACTTTCTTATTCTTATTTTCTATTTTTTCTTCATCCGTGCCCTTCCCCTGTATCTATGCCACTGGCTATAGCTGATCTGATGGTAGATAAGGTAGAAAGATAACGAGGCAACAACTATTGCTTTGCAGGGAGGACTAAACACCCTCAAATCACACATAAGCTCTCACTCCCTCACCCCTCTCCCACTCACAGTGCTGCCGCCAGGAAATGTTGACTAGGGTGGACAAGGTTGGACACATATCTAGTCTCTCCCCCACTCGCTTCCTTTCTCCCTTTATTTCCTTACGCTGCAGATATATGAAAAAAAAGTAACAAAATAAATCGTTGTTTGGGCAAAATCTGCATCTTCCTCTTCCCAGCTGCCTGCACACGTGTCCTACCTCCTTGCTGGCTCGCTCTAGAGTCGTCTAGACTCCGGTACGGTACGGTAGTACGGTTGAGTAATCCGGTACGAGTGACAGTCTAGACTAGAGTCAAGATTGTCGCTCGTACCGGATTACTCAAGGAACTCAACACTGCTTCGAAACACTAAACTTTTCCCTTATTTCCTTCCCACGTCCTTACTTGTTGACCTTTGACTAATCATTCCTGACCTGTAACGTTATCAAGTCCTAAATGTTAGTAAATGTGAGTTGGTAATAGTGTTGGTATAATTTTGTGGTATATTCCTAAAAGTGCATATTGATAGGGTTCGTTAGTGCTTCGAACTCGTTAACAACGTCGCAGAGGATTGTAAGTAGCCCCTATACTCACTACCTAGAACTTAAGACTGGAGGTAGTGTGTAGGGGTGTTTTAACCTCTAATATGTTCGTCATATCTCGGGGTAGCATGTTTTGGCGGTCCCTTCCTCAGTATCATTCAACAAAACTAAGCCTCTATGCCTCTGTATAGTGCAAAGTTTGTGTGCGAGCCCACCGTTCCGGGGAAACAGCAGCTGCGGGTGGCTGAAGCTCGTGCCGAGGCGGCGTGCCGGGAACGACAGCTGGCCCGCAATAGGATCGCCAGACAAAGCGCGAAGACACAAGACTGGCAAGCCAACACCCGCGGCAGGACACACTCGCTATGAGTCTAAAGGAAGAGGAACACCTGACCCTGAAGAGGAACGCGTCGAGGGTTGACTGCACGATTACCTTAGTGGAGGAGGATATTTCTTTTGTTGAGGACACTTTCAACCTTATGTTACAGCAGCCCCAGGAGCAGGATCTCGGCTCCTACTGTACCTTCCTACCTATGGTTCCCAGCGAGCACCTCTGGCTAGAGCTACTCATTAACTGCTGGGCTTTTGATGAGGAGGATATGTATTTTGTTTAGGACACACTCAATCTTATGTTGCAAGAGGTCTAGGGGCAGGATCTTGGCTCCGACTGTTCCTTCCTACCTATGGTGCCCAGCGAGTGACTGTAGCTGGAGCTAATCATCAACAACGGTGCCTTCGAGTGGGAAGATTTTCTAATATTTTTTTGAGGACAAACTGTCCCAGTCCCAGAAGGATCTCGACTCCTTCCATTGTGTCCTGCCTGTGGTGTCGAGGGGGCTCCGCTCTCTAGGCGCTGATCACTAACGACTGGGCCATCGTCAGCCCTTCGGTGATAAGTGTCATTAAGCTGGTGGTCAGCCATTACCTTAGGGAGAACACCCTCGTTCTAGCGCAACAGGAACTCTTAATCCATGAGAAAAAGCACCCATGGATGTGCATCAGAATGCCTAAGAGGTGAGGGATATTTCGATGATTTAGGACGCACTCGCCCTCACGTTGCCAGCGTCCCAGGAGCAGAACCTCGGCTGTCACTGTACTGTCCTGCATATATTTTTTTTTTTTTTTTTTTTTACATCTATGCCTCTAGTGCCTGTAGGCACTGGTGACCCAGGGCTCGGATGGTAGACTCTGGAGGTTCATTTGAGGGCTGTGATGGCTGGCCCTCGTCCGTGGTGGCGCAGGCAGGATTTTTATAGTGACGCCGCTGATTAGAAGAGGCTCATGCCGCACCCCC
>JACEEZ010001919.1:15000-22500 GCA_016584305.1 Chionoecetes opilio
TGGTGATGGAGACCGTATGAAAATTCTGGCCACTTCGACATCACCTTCATCACCTTCGTGTGGGTGGCCTTCCTGCCCACCGTCACCACCCCGACGCTGTACGCGGCCTGGCGCATGACCAGGTGAGTCCCGGAGCCAGGGAGGCGGACGGGCGGACGGGCCGGCGGGCGGGCGGGCAAGCGGGCGGGCAGGTTTCGGGCGGGCGGGCGGGTCGGGGGGTGGACGGGCGGGCGGGCGAGCGGCACACTGATAGGAAACAGACATGAGTCAGATAGGTTGAGAGGCAGACGGGCAAGCATGCAATTGAAGTCTATGGTTTTCATGCTTATACACCAGATATTTCCACTCCTAGATGAAAGTATACCTCGCAATGTGTGTGTGTGGGGGGGGGGGGGGGGGGCAGCCAGTCACGCACCACTTCTAAGCAGAATATGGACTTTGCGTGTCGTCATCGTTCTTTAGTTAACTGTCCCTTTAATCTCTGATAGGCCACAGCAAGGACATATATCTTGTCCCATTGACCAAAACATGTGATCACTGCTTGTATTTGTAACTTAACTTCAGGAACTACCACGTGTAGGCCTCGCGGCCTCTTGTAGCTTCCTTATTTTCTTATGTTCTTCTTATGTTCTTTCCTGCAGCGTGTGTTTACTCCCAAATTTTTTGTCTTGCATTTATAGTGCAAGTTAATCCGTATATTTTATAGTTTTTCGGTAGAGAAGAAAGAGCATGTAGTGCAGCTTGATCTATTCTGTTTCTTTCTGTAAGACTTGAAAGCTTATGCAAATAGACAACAATGCAGCAGTGCAGTTAGTTATGCAGTATATTCCAGATACGGAGACCATTGAGGCTTTGAATATGTTTGTTAAGTATACCTGCTTTTTTCTGACCCAGAATATATCTTTACTAATATTCTGCATCCACCTTTGTACTTGTTTCACTGATCTTTCGTTTCCCCCACGAGCTTCCTCCAAATGTTGAACCACCACCACCACCACCCACCACCACTACCAGGTCTTCCACTGCAACAAAAACAACAAACACATATACCTTCATATGCGCACTTTCCTTGCTGTTGTGTCCTTCCAAACTCCTTTCTCTTTGTTTACTTGAAGTCCCTTTACTGTTGTGTCGCCCTTTAGGTAGTCCCCCCCCCCCCCTCCAGCTGTCCCATCACACACGCTGATGTCATTATGATGTATTTTCACACAACCTGCCGTAACGCTTCCTCGGTTTACGTATTCAGATCACGTCACATTACTTCGCTGCTCTAACTCCTTACTCAACACACACAACTTTCCCTTCACAAAGAAACACAATGCCTCGTGTAAATTCTTTGATTCCTTTTCGAATTTTTGTCCACCACTTGAGAAACGTACAAGATGAAATAGGGAGAAAAACGAAAACATTTGAGAAAGGTGAGATGCGACTGAGAAAATATAAGATTGATTGACATTGTAGATTAGCTGAGGGCGATGATTAGCTGGGCAAGGAAAGTGTAGGTTAGGAATTAGTTAAGAGAGGAACTGTGAGGTCCTTCGGGCTTTCTGAAGGGGGAAGATTGAAGGAGAACACCATATTAGACTGTTAAGATACAAGGCAATACAGGGATTTAATTTTTTTTTTTGCTATGATTAGAAGCACTTGAATATAAGGTATGATAAATTAGATGGGAAAAAAAGGGTCAGGATTGTATTGAGTCTTTTTCATTTATATATTTAATTAAATTTTCTCTTCGTTGCGCTCCGATGCATGTTTAGTTCTTGGAAGCCATAATGCCGGATCAATGAATAACAACCTGGCTCTTAATGACCTCTTCACGTACACCTTTATTTTCTTCGTGTCCGTTGTCCTAATTAATACTCGATCATCTTTCATCTTGCAGATCATCTTCCCTGCACATGTCTCTCCCTTTACCTCTCGACCTTGCAGGGAATAGCACAACAATTACTAGAATTCACGTTTGCACTGAAAAAAAGGTCTTACTACCCTTCAAAGTGCACTCAATAATCAACCTTAAAGACTATAACATTAAGGGTAAAATTCCGTTCATGTGCAATGCCGTAGTATGTTATCAAAATGAAAAGCGTACATTTTCGATACGCATCACGAAATCGTTATAAATTACGATGTAAAGTATTTATTGCTTTGCAGAAAACCACATTGTGCTCGTATGTTGTTTTTCCTTCGTGGAATATAATAGATTTCAGATCATAAATAGCAATATATGAAATTGTAAAGCCATGTGTAAATGATCGTACTTCGGAGCCCGAAAATGATGTGTGTATAATATTATATAAAAGACAGTGATAGGGAAAGTTAAAGACAGGCAGACAGACAGACATAGTGGAAAGAGATTCATTCATACATACAGAAGATGACTGGTAGACAAAGAGAACAGGACAGACAGCTGCAAATGAACGTAAACAAAAAGAAATGAAAGAGAGAGAGGTGGACAGTTAAGAAAAAGAAATGAGATAAAAAGAAAAAAAATCTTATTTGCATAGTTAAAAAAATAGACTGATGAATTACAGAGAGAGAGAGAGAGAGAGAGAGAGAGAGAGAGAGAGAGAGAGAGAGAGAGAGAGAGAGAGAGAGAGAGAGAGAGAGAGAGAGAGAGAGAGAGAGAAGAGAGAGAGAGAGAGAGAGAGAGAGAGTACCAATGCAGAATTCAGAGCAGTCTTCGTGGCGATATCGGGAATTGGAGCGACACATCTCAGACATATAATGTTTTGTAGTGTATGAGTGTATGCTTTTAACTATTAACCATGTAATTGTGAGTGTGTGTGTGTGTGTGTTGTGTGTGTGTGTGTGGTGTGTGTGTGTGTGTGTGTTTCAACTATTGTATTGTTTTGAGTCTTGTTTCGGGGCCCTGAAGTTTGTCGAGTTGACCAGTCGGCTATGAGTGGGCAGTGAGAATAAAATGGGCAATGGTTATGGTTGTCTTCCTCGGCCTGCGTTACCACCACGTGTCTTTCGCTTCCCATCGAACACATGAGGTGACAACAAGGCGCGTGCTTCATGAATTGCCCTGTGAGCCTCAACACACATCCTGAACCGATGACAAAGCGACACTTATCTTTGAACAACAACTAAAGAGTCGAATCTCCTATAAATGGATGGAATTAATAAATGTTTCCCGTTATCGTAAAGTACTTAAATGACAGTAGCAAATTATAATTTCATGTTGGCTTATAATCAAATTTTCATAATATATTTTCGAAAAAGTCAACTGCCCCTCCTTGCCCCTTCTCCGGACGCCAGTAAGAGAGAGAGAGAGAGAGAGAGAGAGAGAGAGAGAGAGAGAGAGAGAGAGAGAGAGAGAGAGAGAGAGAGAGAGAGAGAGAGAGAGAGAGAGAGAGAGAGAGAGAGAGAGAGAGTCCATCCTCACGTTATTGCTAAGGTTTGTACACTATTTATTCCACTGTTTCTCTCTTTTTCTCTCTCTTTTTCTCTCTTTCTCTCTCACATCAGATCCACCAAGGACAGGATCCGGAACTACCTGCACATGGGGTGGCCGAGGCGTCGAGGTCACGCCCACACCTTCACGCCCATGCTGTACTCCTGCAACCCACGCCTCTCCATGGACACCCCCTCCTCCGCCCCCGCCGCGTCCCCCGCCCACCGCCACCTCCACAACCCGCCGGGGGATCCGTCGTCTCCGCGCCCCAACACCCCCAACGCCTTGCCGCCCCACCCCGACCCCTCGCGACCTTACTCCCTGGTGCTGCCCTCCTGAGGCTGCAGGTAAGTGGCTGATATAGGATGACTACCAGGGTGTTAAGTGTTGTTCCTGTGCGCGTGTGTGTGTGTGGTTATAGGATTACTGGCTGGTGTTAAGAAATGCTCCTATGTGTGTGTGTGTGTGGTTGGGTATTACGTGGTTATAGGATTACTGGCTGGTGTTAAGAAATGCTCCTATGTGTGTGTATGTGTGGTTGGGTATTACGTGGTTATAGGATTACTGGCTGGTGTTAAGATTTGTTCCTGTGTGTGTGTAAGTGTGTGGGTATTGCGTGCGTAACATATAGAACGTCCCACAATGTCTCTAATGTATTGTGTAACTTTACGATGTCTAATGAGATTGCCATAATGTAGGGGTTCCAAAGTGGTCAATACCGACCCCCGGGGGTCGATGAGAGCTTCCAGGGAGTCGATAAATGCTTTGGGAGTCAAAAAGGGGTTGATAAATGCCTGGGTGGTCAAAAGTGGCTTGCTGAATACCAGAAATTAAAAAGTACGATTTAGTTATTTATCTAATATTATTGTACCTATGTTTCTATATAGTTTGTCTTACCTGTAGTAGCAGTAATAATATTAGTAGTGATATTAAATGGTTGTCAAACTAAGCCATTGCCAGAAAGGGACCAATGAACTGAGTTTGTGAGAGACAAAACTTACCTTATCACCACAGACCACACAGTTCCTCAAAGATGGTCTACTATGAAGATAGAATAGTAGTAGTACTGTATTTATTGTCCAAGCTCGCTTCGCTCGCTTGGACACCTATTTCAGCCAAAATCAGGTGTCATATAGGCTTGTAAAATGTTTCCACGAATTCTTCTTCTTCTTCTTGTGACCGTTGTGGGAAAGAAAGATACAGGCGCAAAGGAAGAAATTTGGCACAGAAAGTTATATTTCGTCTCTTAACTCATTATCCAAGCAAGCGAAGCGAGCTTTTAGCATTTATGCTAAAATTCGTAATATATTGTGCCTGGCGACATTAGTGCAGTGGCGAAAGTAGTGCATTAGTGCAGTGGAAATAAAATGTGTTCGTAGCCCTCACAACAACAGTGTCTGAGGAGGCAGGCCGCTTGTGTTAGTCCTCATATAACCACTATAACTCGTGTTTATAATGCCGTTATAAGTGTTATTTAGGGTTAGCGTGGTGTTATACACGTGGTAGGGTGTGTGTGAGGTGTTAAATATGCCATTTTAGCCGTGGGTGCAGAGAGGAGGAAGAAAATGTAAGTATAAACCCGTGTTATTGTCCAAGGGAGCGACGCGAGCTTCAACATTCGCATATAACAATTATGAAATACCACCACACCACCACACCACCACCACCACCACCACCACCACCACCACCACCACCATCACCACCACCACCACCACCACCACCACCACCACCACCATTATCACCACCACCACCACACCACCACCACCATCACCATCACCACCATCACCACAACCACCACCATCACCACAGCAACCACCATCACCACCGCTATCACCACACCATTTTTTTTTAGAACTTTTTTCAAGAACAATCTAGCACTTTTCTTTTCTTTGTAAAAAGTAAAGAAAATCAAAGAAGGAGATGGTGAAGGTTAGGTTAGGTTAGGTCAGGTTGTAATAGAAGTATTTTAAGGTGAGGGTATTTAAAAAGTTGACTTTTAGCCTGTGCGAGCTTGGACACGTTCCACATCTTTAGTGTGGACGTCTATTTACTAGTTATTATTTTTTATATAAATTTAATCGTAAGTCGATAAGAGTCGATAATCGAACAAGGAATTACCAGAAGACGTCGATGGACTGAAAAGTTTGGGGAGCCCTGCATGGAAAAGCTCATGGCGAGGGTTCGTTCTGACGTGACGTCCCTTCAAGGCAACACACAGTACTCGCGGGTTGTGGTGCCATGGCGATGGGTCTTATTTTATCGAATTGTTATTTTTTCATGAATTATATGAACAGTAATCTCGCACAGGGAAAGGAAAATCCAGTCTGTGTCCTTATCCAGTGTTAGATTTTATTATTATGATTTATTTATTTGTTTTTCAGCTGAACACAGTCTTTGTTTAGGGAATGCGAGTGTAGCATTGAGAGACATCATTATACACCCGCAGGTCGGAGGGTGAGTCAGCCTAACAAGGTATTCTTCAATAGCGGCCGGTGAGGACAGTGCCTCCACATGCTCTGCCTGGGTAACCCTGACCCAAGTGTTGATGTCCCTTATCTGTGGACATCATCGTGGTATGTAGAGGCCTATGCATCAGGAGAGTCATCCAATGGGCGGCGGGCAGCATGGATGCCATCGTATCTGGCTTCACTCGACCTCGGCAGATGCTGTGTGAGGAGAGAACACAGACCAAGCATTCCTTCATGACCCTTGGAAATACGTCACACAGGCCTTGGTGGGCACCTCAGTCTCCATGCTGTCATGTTCTGTAGCCGGCAATGGAGCGTCAATGGGCACAAGCCTGGCGGGGAACACTTGATTGTCTGCTAGTAGAGTGTAGGTAACAGTCACTTCTCTAACGCATTCCTTTGCTTCAATATCATGTATGGACTCCTTTATGATCCTACTATTATACTATTGGATGATAGTGGTTCGTCATTAAGGCGTCCTGGGCATGCAACACTTACCGTGTCTGCCGCCCAGTACTTCATGCAATGGGTTCCTCTTCTTCTTTGTCACGTCAGCGTTGACTTTCCTATACCTACTTGGAACAGGGTTGATGTGCTCACAATATAACAGACTAACCAACCTACGGAAGACCTTACACGCCCACGCCGGGAGGGTGTCAGTAAGCCACCTCCAGGAAGTGTTTCCGGGTGAGGAAATGTTGAGTGGTCTTGAAGCAAGGTTGGGCGAGATACGATGGATGACACGCACCTTTGTTATTGTCAATGTTTCCTGTTACGCGCGTCATGGTTTGCCTTTCAGATGACGCTTGATAGGATCGAATCATAACGAAGGAATGTCCCGCAGGCCAGCGTTAAAACAAGTAGTATGTCGTTTACAAACATTTTCAACGAACCGTCAACGACCATAGCCGCAGATGCATCGCCTCCATTGATGCATGTTTGATCCAATATTTGTGTTGTCTCTTTGCACAAAGGGTCTATTCATGTGTATATTTTTACGACCATTTCCATTTGTACTACCTTCTCCTTCTCTCCTCGTTATCCCCTCTTTTCACGTACCCCCCTCCACCCCTCCTTACTCCGCTTGATTCAGTTTGCAGCTTCACTGCTTCATTACTGGCTTCAAAGCTTCGGTCGTGTGCTTCCAAGAGTTTTCTACGAAGCCAGTTGTTCAGTATGACCTGAGCTCCCTACTCAACCACAACGGTATCAAAGCCTCCTGGTATGGTGTGTTTGTGTAAGTTCTGTGCCTGGATCTTAGCAGCCTTCTCCTCTTTTCGTTTGTGAGTACTGTCGTTGTTGTATGTACCCATCCATTGAGATCTCCCAGATGCCCCTGTTAGCCCAACCTGGTCATTAATGACGTAACCTAACCTCACTTGGACCCCCCTTATGTACTTTTTTCTCATTTCCGACTGGTGTTTTAGGGGTTAGAAATACTCCTTAGGATGAGAACGAAACTTTCAGAATATTTAAAACCACCGATCGTGATCCTGGGTGGGCATTTTCGAAGGGGCTCTAAACTACACCCTCTTAGCGTCCTAAGACCGACTTAGTTATACCGGGCTAAGAAGACTACTAAGGAAGCATTTTCGGACGTCATCTTAGCCTCGTGTAAGGGGACAGTAAGGC
>JACEEZ010001919.1:27500-92500 GCA_016584305.1 Chionoecetes opilio
TCTGAACTGGTGTCAGCGTAACTTTTGCAAGCCCTTACAATAGCAAGTGTGATGCTCATTTTTTTTAATATGTTCGGCAATAACTGAAAACAAAACGACAGCCATGAGGCAACTAGCGTGTCTTGAGCGTGAGAATCCCAAGGTGTTGTGGGTGAGTGTGTGCTGCCCTGCACCCCCTCCCTCCCCCCTCCCGTGCCTGATCAGCGTGCACCTAAACCTCCACTTTTGTAACACGACGGCTAACACATGACTATACCCAAGATTAATTGACTATTACATTTTTATTGATCTAGCCTAAACCTACCATGCATAAGGCCTAGTGTATAGCGATCATGGTATGTACCTGAAAAGTATTGTTGTCTGCGTATAGAGTTGTTACGCTTTACTTTTTTGTTATAATAATGATATAGTACGTGTAGTGAACTGACATACCAGACAACCGGGAAATATTGATCCCAATATCGATGAACAAATATTTCAACCCTTCCTCTTGTCCCCAGCGAGATGCTCTCACGGAGAGATCACACACACACACACACACACACACACACACACACACACACACACACACACACACACGCACGCACGCAGCACGCACGCACGCACGCACACACGAAAATCTTCTACCGTTATGTTCATGCTCACTGCTCTTCTGAACTTGTTAACTGCATGCCTCCCCCTCTCCCGCGGTCTCGCTGCACAAGACGTTCTACTCATTATCATCCCTATTCTGTCCATCTCCCTAATGCAAGAGTTATCAGTATCAGAGTTTCCGTATTTTCACTCTTTCATCCCTTTCACTGGTAAACTCTGGAACTCTCTTCCTGTTTCTATTTTTCCGCTTTCCTACGACTTAAATCTTTCCAAGAGAGGCGTAACAAGACACCTCCCGAACTAAATTAGCTCATCCCCATTTCTCTACATTCTCTTACTGTCTTCTTTATAGAGATTGGCAATCAAGCGGGCGTTTTGTTACTTCTTTTTTTGCCTTCGGACAGTCCTTTGTGATGTACAAAAAAAAACCACTGGGATATACTTATTCGTTCATACGCTGTCTTCAATTCACGCAATACCCTATCATTCTGGTCTCTTTAAAGTCAGGTCAGTAGGGAACACTATCTGTGATTCGTTGCCTGGTATACATCTGGCGTCCTGTGGCCCCTTCCGGCGCGCTGGGTAGCGACGGCGTGGTGGAAAAGAAGGAAAGTAAGACAGGCACAGACAGTGAAGGGGAAAGATAAGGAAGATAAATGAAAGGTGGGCGTGCAAACCATATTGGTTGTAGCTGTCAATCATTGTTTTCCTCTGAATCATCATGAAAGTTATCAAATCGTCATGAAAGTTATCATGTTAGTCTCTCTGTTTGTATAGACTTAACTTGATCTTAGTTAAAGCATAGTACAGTTATGTACAATTTATTTAGCATGTCCGTTTAGTAACTTAGTATTAATACAACCAAGAATGTAGAGCACCAAGCGAGTTGATGAGACGACGTGAGTGTCTGTCTGGCACCAGCCGTGGTCAGAATAGTTCTGTCCTCGTATCCAGGTCCGTGAAACTCGCCCAGCGGTATACAGGTGACTCCATTGTTGAAAAGGTATTTTCGCACATTCCTGGTTGTCATGCTTAACCTTTGTGATCAACTGGTTTAAGTGGTTATCACTGCTGGCTGTCTGACAACAATATTATCAACAATTGTGTTGCGTCTCTCCGTGTTTTCCTCGTTTATGAAAGGCTGACGTACATATAATTGTTATGGATGTCATTTGTGGCCGCTACCAATAATACTAAGCTGTTATACAAGGTATAACACGAGTTTCTGCAAATATTGATATAGGTGAAAGAACGTGTAATTCTAAGTAAAAAATGTTATATACACATATGCTTTTTGAGACTTCCTTAGACGTGAGAAGTGAGAAAAATCACGGCGGCCGGTATTTTGTTACAACGAATGGATGTATGCAATGTGTACGTGGGGTTGCCTCTCTGTGAAATAACGATTTATATAATAATTATCTTTACTATAGTCTATTTACTTAAGCTGGATTCCTGGGAGCTGCTAGATTCCTATCAGAGTATGTAAGGACGTCGCTGATTGGCTGCCGCAGTCGGGCTGGGTGGTGATGGTGGTGGTTTCTTGGTATTTCAAGTGGATACACCCCTAGTTCTCCATATACAATATATGTGCTAGTATACGTGTACTACATACAAAATATGCTTCAGAATTTTCATTTGTAAAAGTTCTACCGCACGTATGATATTATCACCCCAGACTTCACAACCGTATGTTAATACAGGTACAACCATGCTGTTAAGCAATTCAATTTGAATGTCAACTGGCAAGTCATATTTACGTGAGGTGCCAATTAGCGAGTACAAGGCCCTCGTTGCGTGTTCCTTTAGTTCCAACTCCCCCTTCCTAAACCTTCCATTATAATTAAACAATATACATAAGTATTTATACTCGCTAACTATCCCTAATTCCTCACCACCAAATTGGAAATTGTAATTACTTGTTTGTTCTCCACCTCGGCTGAACGCTACACTTTTAGTCTTACTACGGTTAACTTTTAATTTCCACTCGGAACAATAATTATGCAGAGCTGTTAGTCCCTGATTCATGTTTGCCTCACCACTACATAGCACCACTGCATCATCTGCATACATCAAAACTATTAAACTTAAATACACATTCAGAAGATTAGTATCGAAATCTAAATAGTTACAATTAACTTAGCTCTGGCAACCTGGTGGGACAGGATACCAAATATCATGCACCATGCCTTGTGAAATTGTACAACGCAGCCAGTAGGAAAACAGCAGCAGATCGACAAAGGAACACAGATGGAGTATCTCACGGCATAGCTTTGGCGGAACTCTTAGGCTACATAGAAGACACAAAGATGATCGAGCAATCGGTTGCCCGACTGGCTGTTCACCTAATTCTCGAAACTTTGTTAAATTGTCACCCACACGGTGATACCCAGCCCCAACATCTGTCCTCTTTGATTTTGCTGGGCACTGGAGAGGCTCTGAAGAATGTTCTTGGCAAAGGGCACAACGACTCCAATCGATGGGAGGATAGCCAACTGTCGATGTAGATGGTTGCAGACTGTAATCTTCTACGATCTTACATCGCTTCTTCGCCGACATGGTGGAGTCTACTTTTGATCAGTCACCTGCAAGAAGAGAAGTATTATATTAATATATATTATATTATATATATTTATCATGAATATCAGCTTAATCGTGATTTTAATGCCTTCTAGCGACAAATGAGGGGTGCCATTGGCTTCCTTATGTGTGAAAACATATAAAACGATATGTTATTCATGTCTATGTGATATATATTCAGAAAGATAAGACGTAAAATAGATTTTCACGATTCAGATGGCGGCCCTCTTTGATTTCCCCACTTTATGGGTGTCAAAGGGAAAAATGTGCTTGGCCCTATATCTGAGATCATTTAGTATGTCATGATCATCAAATGTGCCAATTTTCGTGCTTTTACCACAAAAGCCACAATCCTCCTATATTTGGCCACATATCCGCCTAGCTAAGTTGTTGATCAAGCATTACACAAGACTTAATATTATTGTACATATTATGAATAATCTTCAGCAATTTACCATTAATACCATCCCTAACATGTTTATACCATAAACCAGGGGTGGGGAACCATTTTACTACCAAGAGCCATTTGGATAATCATGACATCATTCGCGGGCCACACGTAATTAACCATTTAACAATCAGTCTGCTTATTTTGTTCAAACATTTAACTCGCCCCTATTCCAATAACTGGAACTGCTTCTCCTTGGTGAGACGTGTGATTTTAGCTGATATTGATGATGTTGCTACTCGCAACTGTTTTTCCAGGTTTGCGTCGGTCAGCCTGCACGCAGTCGACTCTATCCGGAGGTAAGTTTTGAAAAGAACTGCTGGCAGCAGTAAGTGGTTCCGAACACAGATGCCTATATAGCGTAGATTTAGAAAGGAAATAGGGAAAAACTGGTTCACAAATAGGGTGATGAATGAGTGGCATGGTCTCAGTAGACAGGTAGTTAGTGCGGAGTCATTAGGGAGCTTTAAAGAGGGGCTGGATAAGTTCATGGATGGGGATGAAAGGTGGATGTAGGTAGTGTTAGGTAACAGGAACTACCACGTGTAGGCCTCGTGGCCTCTTGTAGCTTCCTTATTTTCTTATGTTCTTATGTTCTATTTTCAAAATTTACCTCATCAGTATGATGCACTTAATATCAATTTATGTTTTTATGAAAAAAAAGCTCCGAGATATATTGAATTTAGAGTCTCGTCTGTGGTTGCCTTGGCAGGGCCAGACGAAGTGGCTTTGCGGGCCTAATACGGCCCGCGGGTGGGACGTTCCCCATCCCTGCCATAAACCTTCTCTCCACACCATATCAAATGCCTTTTTGTAATCTACAAACAATAAAAAAAAAATAGTTCTTCTTTCACTTCAACAAGTCGATAAAAGATTGGAGCAGAAATATGTGGTCCAGGGAAAAATATTCCTGCCTAAAACCTGCCTGCGTTTCATTAATTATATGATTAGCCTCAGAATACTGTTTAAGGTGATCGTTCAAAATGGATGCAAATAATTTTCACAAACAGCTTAACGAAGTAATTCCCCTGTAATTGTTCGTGTCGTTAACGTCCCCCTTGTTCGTGTATAACTGCACTATTACACCAGTCGCCCACTCTTGGGGAAAAACACCTGTATCAAAATATCTTATTGAAAAGTTTAACGTATAAGGGACACAATAAATCTTGCGTGCATTTAATGTATTCATTAATGATACTATCAACACCACGATATTTAAAATTGTTCAACTTACTAATGCATCTTTTTATCTCATCAGAAGTGATGGGACTATTCAATATAGGTGAGTTGTTCTCGCTAATGATTTCATAGTTAATGTCCTCGTTATTATAGTCATCTTCATCGGTAAATAGCAATCTAAAATTGTCGTAAAATTCGCCATGTATTATCTTACTCTCTTTGTTACTTTGATCATCTTTTAATATTTTCCAAATTAACTTTGGATCTTTACTTTTGATTTCTCTAAAGCTCCGTCCACACTAGCGGGAAAGCCCACCGGCCAGTGCCCGTCACGGGGAAAAGTCCGCGGGCACACTGAAACTGTCGTCCACACAGCAGAGCCTGCCTGCCCCAGTCAGAGGTGAGCAGCTGGGCAGCCAGGCAGTGTAGCCGTTCTCTATTCAGGAAGACTGTGCGCGGTACGACAACAATGCGAAGCAGGAAGGACCGTAAGAAGCTGGCACTGTGTACCATAATCATTGCCATGTGTCTGAAAAAGGACAAAGTGGAGAAAAAGAAGTGGCACCACTTCTCCACTCCAAAGCTCCACATGCAACCTCGTATGTCTGGCAGCGACGCACTGCCGGGCGCGGCAGGCAGTGCCTGGTGAAATCGCTCACCTACCATCACGGGCATTTTACTCTTTTGCCCGCGGGCACAAGCGGTGAGCCTGTCAACAGGCAAACTGCTCGCTTGTGCCCGCGGGCATTGCCCGCTAGTGTGGACGGACCTTTAGATGTTGTACTATATTAAGATTTTCTTTATTCTTCGCCCTTGTTATTTCTTTTTTTGTATTTCTTACTTTTCTCTATCATAGTGTCATGACGGAAATTTGGGGTAACTGGTCTGGGGTATTATAATTCGTCAACGTTACTTGAAAGATATTATTTGGGGATGATTTGATAAAAGATTACAACTTGAAGGAAGGATTTAAATTAGTCTTCTGACTTCACTATCTGATTGTAGTGTGACCACTTCTCACTACGGAGAGTACTGAACAAGGGGGTATACTTAAGGGGAAAGGAGATTTGCTGCCACCAGCCCCGGCGAGTATTTCGCTATGATTACTCCCTGGGCACGTTTGATTAATATTAATATTAGATTGATCTTGGTAGTCGTGATTGGTACGTGGAATTATACCGAGTAAGGCGGAACTCTTTTGGAAGTGTGGGGAATTATTTTCCTAATACAGAATAATCACCTGGGTTTTTATAATAACACAAGAACTATATTTGAAACAACCTCCTATTTATTCGCCATGAAACATTATTGCTGTTTGAGATCGTAGACACATACATAAACTCTAATCTGGAACGGGCAAGCTACAATAGAGCATAATTTCCCTTAGAGAATCATTCTTAGAATTACCACTTATATACCCATCGACTGAGCACTATAGGTATACCTTGAATATATATATGTAGGAAAGAGAATGTGAGAATAAGGAGTTGGATGTGTGGATATACAATGACCATGTGACTTGGAGAGGAAGGCGTGGGACGCCTCCCTTGAAGCCTCTCCCTGAGCGAGAGATGGATGGAGACTCCTGTTAATAATACTTATAAGGATGGGTGCACCTCTTGTACGTTAGCGGACACTAAACATAGATACCTATATTTTAAAATATCGATAACAATAATGATAACAAGGAAAAGGGGGGGGGAAACCAGGAACACTGGTCAGCGACTTACCTGAGCGAGAGATGGATGGAGACTGCCCGTCTGGGCGGTATGGTCCACCCGTACCAAAGGGAAATCGTTTGAATGGTGTCGCCGTGACCACAAATGAAAAGCTTATAATCCCGAAATAACTATTTAAGTAATGAAAACTCGCGTATCTCAGAAAAGGCTGTCCCTAATACCAACTGGCTACTTTGATATAAGAGAATTTAATGTTTTTAATCTAATATCCACGAAGGATGGTTTTATATGTAATGTCGATAGTCCGAACGCATTTTTAAGAGCGAAAGGGTATGGAAGTGAACCTAGAAATTTGGTGGGTTTTGATGTTTGCGTGTATCTTTAATAACACGTCCATGTATAACCATAACCGATAACGATAGGGATTATTTTGAAAGACGTTAAGACTCTTGGAGAGTTTCTTGGTCTGATCAGATAACTGGGGAAAGATAAAAAGAACTGACATCATTAGTTATCACTGATCGCAGAATAATTATCCCACGAATGGTGACTCGCATACGGTATGTGAGGGAGGGAATGGAAGGAAAGAAGAAAAAAGTGACGGGTAAAAAAACGAAAGAAGATAGAACAAAATGGCGTCTAGGATGGCCAAATGTTGAGAGAAGATGGCGGAAAGGTAGAAATACGATGAGTCATCCTTAACAAAGAGAAAAAAATTAACTACTGACAAGACATAGCTCGGGAATTTCATAATAATAATTTTCCTACTATTTCCCGAATAATGGGCATTACAATAGCATTTTACGAAGTGACACTTTTATGTTTATTATGTTTATTTTTAGCTTTGTGGAATACTTTTCTAGCAATATAGCACTGTTTGTCATATCCTTTCATATTGGCATTATTACTCTTTTTTTATATATTTGCTCTTATTTCTCTGTAAAAAAATCTTTAAAGCACATCTGCTAACACAAGTTTTAACTGGTGAGTTATGTCATCACCAGTCATGTCATCCACTCCGTCAAGCAGCTCATTCACTCTTGTTACCATCCACACTTCCCACGTACTCAATCTTTCTCTCATTTTTCCATCTTCCCGGCCTTACACAGGATGCTTCATTCACTTCACTACTCTCTTTACATGCTTATCTCACCAGGCAAGACAATTATAACACAGTCTGTATACCACAGTGTACAATGGGCGCAAACAAAAATGTGACACCTCTGGCGCAAAAAAAACCAGTTACATTGAAAATATGTAACATTATTTTCTGTTTCAAAGAACGCGGTAAATTTTTAACGGTTTTATCGTACGTCTGGCAGTAGTAATTGGTTAGTAAGACAGGTTGTGTGCAGCTCAGCCATTCAGCGTGAGCCAGACATTGACGAGGGGGGGTGCCGCTCCACCCTCCAGCCACGCTCATTTTACTGCGTCAAAGTACTTTTTGACCCCCCTTCCACACCGCCCACGATTGTCTAGGATGGCTTCGAAGCATATGACGGGAGAGGGCAAGACCAGGGCTTTCACAAAAATCGAACAGGGCGTCTCTGTCATCATAATTGCTGCGGAATTCCATGATTGATTCCAGGATTCCAGGATTCCATGCCACGGAGGATGAGGCAGGTCATCAAGGTCAAGGGAAATATGACCAAATATTAATGTAAATATTCCTTTATGATATGTTTTCATATTTTTTTATGAATAAACTCATTTAAATGTATTTATATGTGTTTTAATAATGGCATTTCATGATGAAATATTGCAATGTAACATTTTTTTTGCGCCCACTCTACATCGGAATACAATGGATTGAATTATAATACCTTAAATATTTTCACATGCTATAAAATATGTACGCACAAATTGTGCGTATCAATAACGTTATCAATAGCTGTATTGTAGGTGGTAGTGTATTTTCCGATCCCCATATCATAACCAATTCTTCCGTTAAATATAACATAATGATTTTTACACACTTCAACCAATTTCTTCTCGTAAGAACTTGTTAGGTGTACCATCTGGATTGAATCTATTCTGTAAACAACCTGAGGAACTTAAAACACAATTAACATCAATTTCTGCTGGTAGATTACTAACTGTATCCTCACTGATTTGAGTAACGTCAGACAAAGTGCCAGTATGGGCGTTTAAGTCACCACATACAACATGATAACAGTCAGTACTAGATAGAAATAATTCATCAATCTGATCACAGTGTTGTGGCTTGCCGTACCGTGAGTGACTGGGGGGAATGTAAACACACGTGATGAACAAGTTTTTCTCTAAACCAACCTCTCGTCCATATACACATACAGATAGTAAGGTTTCTTCACTACTTTTGATTTATTGCCATCTAATATTCATAGCGTGTCTTAAAGCAATTAAGAGACCTCCAGATTTAAAAGGCGTGCGTGCGATTTACTTACGGCGTGCCTGTTCTTATAGACAATATCAAATTCACTGTTTTCATAACATTCCTTGTGTTGTTCATATCAGCATCATCACACTTGGTCTCACACATGCACACTACATCATAGTTCATGATAAATACAATAACTCTTTTAATGGTAATTTAAATTTTAACCCACAAACATTGATCGACAAAATATTAATGCCTTAACTATGAGCGGTCGCTATGGTGGGCGTAAGACCTTGTGGCGTGGCGCTGCGTGAGTGTCGTGGCCTGCTTACGTGTATAGCTGTGTGTGTGTTCAAGACTATTGCTTGTTTCTGTCAAGGTAGTGTCTTGTTGAGGTGGTGTGTTATGTATTTTTGTTGTCACTTGTGGGTGTTGTGTTGTAAGTCCAGCATGGTGGAGAAATCTTGCCTAAGGCGACGCCATTGCCGGAACACTTGCAAGGAGGCATCAGCAATTCCAGTGTGTGGCGTTTTTATATTTTCTTTAATGTTCTTATTGTCATAATTTTTCTTCGTCAATAATGAGAGAGATCGGGAACTCGAAATGCCAGGGGTCGCTGGCAGTTTTAACTCACTTTTTTGATAATAAGTTGGTCTACTGGAAAACAAAATATGGGCTTATTCCACTGCACTTAAAACACACAAGTATAATATTAAGAACCATTTTCTTCTATATGTATATTGTATAAAAGCCTGATTCTGTAAAACATTGTATATAACCAAATAACCAAGGAGGTTATAGTTGAAGAGGCGAGGTAAATGCTACTCTATGATATTATATAGTCAATAACGAATGTTTAGAAGTTATCTATACCTAGGCAGTCATATTTTTATGTTATTATTGTGTATCAATCAGATAGAAAGCCTGGAATTGCAATGAGTCGACGCGTGAAGTTGTAATGTTTTGATTCAATCGCCCCGCCACAATCTCCCCCCCCCCCACCACTCCCCGCCATGGCATGTCGCCTCCACAATTATAACCTACATTGTCGCAGCAACAAGCCGATTTCGGCATTCTTTATTCTTCGTTTTTCCAAGGCATTGCTTATTGTATTTTGACAAGCGTTTGCCAGACGCAGCAGTACTGTCTTAGAAAACAGTGTGAACATCGCCCAAATTTTACATGCCACAATATACATGTAAAAAATATATTAAGCTTTGCTACTCGAGGCGAGTAATTTGCATTAAATTACTATTATAGAACGTTCCATCGTAATGCATGTCATCCATATAATTAGTAGAACAACAGAAGAACTATATTTTTTGGTATTCAGATGCGGTGCTTCAATGTTTATCGCGAAATTAATTTATGAAAAATATTAGTCGCGGAGCCAAAACACAGTAGACCAACCTTTGAGTTAAAAGTGCCAGCGACCACTGGCATTTCTCGAGTTCCAGATCATTGGAATTGTAGAAACATGTTCGTTTATTCATGTTTTGTGATTATTTTCTCTCTCTCTCGGTCCCATAATCCATCAGGTGTCCAGCAATGCCGCGGATACCTTCGCTGCCTCATAATTCTCACAGAGAGGAGAGAGAGAGAGAGAGAAGATGAGAGAGAGAAGAGAAGAAGGAGAGAGGCGAGAGAGAGAGAGAGAGAGATAGAGAGAGAGAGAGAGAGAGAGAGACGAAGAGAGAAGAGAGAGAAGAGAAGAGGAGAGAGAGAGGAGAAGAGAAGAAGAGAGAAGAGAAGACGGAGAAGAGAGGAGAGAGAGAGAGAGAGAGAATGAGAAGAGAGACGAGAGAGAGAATGAGAGAGAGAGAGATGAGAGAGAGTTGAGAGAGAGAGAAGAGAGAGGAGAGAGAGAGAGAGGAGAGAGAAGAGAGAAGAGAGAGAGCAGCATCACAAACAAACCTGTTCTCTCCTCACAATCACCGTCTGCGAGTATTTCAAAATGCTTAATATAAGATTTACGAATGTTGATGCAGACAAACTTTCTCTAATTGATGACGAACGAGGATTAAGAATTTAGGGGTGAAATGCCAGGCAGTAAAAAGGAATAACTGAGAAAATACTGAACTCCTTCATGCCCAGATCTTTTCTTCGTATAAAAAGTCGTCTGTTGTTACTTGTTAGCCATATAATTACGAATGGTAACGTAATATATCAAATTAATTAGTGGACAAGGATACAAAACAGGCCATATCTATAAAATATTGCTTATATTAACTAAAAATCGTCTAATGGTGGCCAAATTACAATGGAAATTACGTTCATGGCCACAAGGGGTTATGATGTACATTATAGATAGATACAAGTAGACAACACTCAATTCTGCTCCCCAATGACGGCTTTATAGGGCGCAAAAAACTTCGATTTTATTGAGAACATTAATTATTAGCGACCGTCTGGCTGTTCGGTTGTTTCCTTCCATGGCATTTACCTCAACTACAAGACCGACCCCCCAGTGAGGCTATGGGCGTCTTAGTGTAGGCACATTTGTCATGAAAAAAAGATTCATGTATTTTTTTTGTTAAAAGCAAAAACTCACTTGATTTTGTTAGATGATACTATAAACATAAAAAAAAATTAGGGTGGCATTTTTTCTGAGTATTCTAACGGCCTGAAATCCAAGATGGCCGTCACCATAGCAAAACAGCCTAAATTTGACACTAAAATTAACGTAATGTGGTTTAAATATTTTTTTCAGCATGTACTGCTTGGAACTTGTATATAAAGGTGTCTATAATAACAATAACTTCATTTATTAAATGTTTTAGGTTAAATATGTTATCTGTTAATTAGAGTTGAGTAATAGTTTGGGTGAGAACGGCGGCCACGCAGGGAAGAACGAGGCCGGGAATATTATTTTTTGTATTGGTTGCTCTCTCCATCCTGGAGTGTATATTGTATTACAGTTTTAGTGCAATTGGTAAACTATACGATTCCGGCCACAACACGAGCTCTTTTGAACACAGGCAGTATCAATTAATCTTGCAAGGTCCTTCATCCTACGCAAACAAACATGTTATATTCAATGATACTCACGAAGGGAAGAAAATAATGCAATACAAAGTTACGTTTGCAGAACAGATCCACTGCGCTTAATGAAAAATAAAAGATGATAAAAATACGTCCTTACATTGCTTTCTTCAACCATATTTTATTGAGTGTATATTGTAAACAGTTTATTACATGTCATCTCAAAACAATCGATAATTTACATAATTATGGCCTTGTGTCGATCCGCCTCCTGCCCACCACTAATCACTACATACCTATCTATTTACAAAAGATTATAAAAATAAATACTTTAATAATAATGATACAAAATAGATTCAATAACAATAACAAATAATAAGAAAAATAGTAAGAAGAAAAAGTTCAGATATTTGTTGCAGCTATTAAAATGTCAGTAGCAGTAGTAGAAGTAGTATAAATAGTAGTAGTATAGCAGCAGTAGTGGTGGTGGAAGTAACATCATCACACTACAACATAGTAAAGAAAGCAGCGATACAAGGCCCAAACACGTCAACCATTTCACACTGCACACATTAAGAAGGAACACCAGTACAACACGTGCTTGTCAACACTGAGGGCGTGCAGTGCGGCGCCGCGTGTTGGCTTCATCACTGTCAAAAGTCTACCGTGCGGCCTTTATCACCGTCGAAGCAGCTCCCGGGGGCGACATTAGCGTCAGGGCCACACTGCCACCAGGGTTCCTATATAGCAAAACACAACAACAAAGATGCTGCTCGGACAACACTTCACGCACCTCACTCAAACACTTCACTTGTCTCTGGGGCACCACAAAACACCACTAATGCTGCCTGTACTACCTCACCAACGGAACAGTGCACGATACAGCTCTCACCAACCAGACTACACAATACATGAATCACGGCATTACATCGGCAACTACTATTCATTTAGAACTTCGCAATGATGAATTATTAAATAAGTATAGTCACATAGCGTCAAAGTTTGGAGGCTGAAGTGTTTTTCAAGTCTAAGTATAGTCACATAGCGTCAAAGTTTGGAGGCTGAAGTGTTTTTCAAGTATAGGTCACATGAATAAAATGTGGAGCTCAGTGTTTTCCTCGCGGCTTGTCCACACCATACCAACGTCCTGGAAGCAGAAGGCAAGTTCATGAGGTGATCACAATACGCTTCTGGTTCGAGTGTTTCGCTCCAACCGCTCAACTCCAGGTATAATTCCTGGTGAGGTTCTTATCATAGTATCGTGTCCAGAAAACAATAATTTAGACTTAGTGTTTTCCTGCGCTTGTTCACACCATAACTTGCGAAAGAATCGCATAGTGTCCAGTGCTTCGGCGCCATTTGTCGTCAACGCCCAATCTCTGTTTTACCTTTAGATTTGTTCAGAAAAATATTTCACCACTAATTTTTTTAATTGTATACCTTCTTGTCAAATATCAGCATTTAGTTTGCTTTTAACAAATTATACCACAAATTTCAAAAATGTGCCTACATAACTGTTTTGCTGTTTCTATACTTACTTTCATAGATAAGCAGTTATATGTAACAAATACCAATACAAGTGATAGGGTTGATAATAAGCAGTAGTTAATTTTTAGTAAAATCTCAGTTTGCATGAATCGCAGAGTCATATTGATCTGTTTGCTGCTGAACCCGAATTTCGTTGCTCTACGATTCCTAGCCATAACCACGCAGGTCACCAAATGCCCGTCCTTAATTACTTGGTATCATTTGGTTTCGCCAAAGCCAACGGTTATTTTTCTTTGCATATTATTCAAAAGACTTAAGAAACGCATGAAAAAATGAAAACATTACTGCAGATCGAAGCACCATATTATCAGTGGCGTAGCTCCGTGGGGGCATGGGGGGGCACGTGTCCCCCATGAAATTACTGTGCCCCCCCCCCAAGTGCCCCTCCACTGGCCATGGCTGCCGTATTCTGTATAATGTCTAATACCCAACACTGATCTGATCTTAGAATATACCCTTCTATGTGGCATCAGAGTGGCCCCTGAGCTCTGCTTGCCTAGTGCCCCCCCAGGTGCCCCCCATTGATAGATACCCAGCCACACCACTGCTAACAAAGCAATCCAGTCCTCTAACAACTTACAAACTACGTAGCAAAAAAAAAAAAAGATGATACCTTCCCTACAATCCTCTGCGACTCTGTTAACGAGTTCGAAGCACTAATGAATCCCATCAATATAAGCTTTAAAAGAAATACTACAAAACTATACAAACACTATTACTAACTCACATTTACTAAAATATAAGACCTAGATAACGTTACAGGTCATTAATCATTGATCAAAGGTCAACAGATTAGGTCGTGGGAAGTAAATAAGGGAAAGTTTTATTGTTTCGAAGCAGTGTTGAACAGAGTTGAGATTCTTGAGTAATCCAGTCCAAGCGACAGTCGAGGGCGCGCCAGCGCTCAGGCAGTGTGTGTGTGTGTAGGCAGCTGGGAGGAGGATTTTTGGCAAAACAGCACCTTATTTTGTTGCCGTTCTTCATATTTCTACAGCGCAAGTTAAGTAGAGAGAGAGAGGGAGTGGGAGAGAGAGTGAGAGGAATGAGTGGGCAGTGGCGGATCTAGGATGGCCATGGCCTTCCCTGGAATCTGCTTGGCCACCCCAGATCCGACACTTAAGGCGGCGCGGCGCCTGTGAGAGGGAGGGAGGGAGTGAGAGCTTACGTGTGATTTGAGGTTTAGTCCTCCCTGCAAAGTAATGGCTGTTGCCTCGTTATAGTTATATGATTTCTACCTTATATAACGTCAGATCAGCTATAGCCAGTGGCGTGGCTACGGGGAGACACGTGCCCCCCATGAAAATCCGGAGCCCCCCAGGTGCCCCCCACTGGCCATGGCTGCCGTAATCTGCTTGGACCTGTGACTGACGATATGTAATACACTAATACCCTTTTATGTGGCATCAGAATGCCCCTGAGTTCCGATTGCCGTAGTGCCCCCCCACATACACAGCGGTTCCCCCCCAAGGTGCCCCCATTGATGGCTACCTAGCTACGCCACTGCATATTAGCCTTGCATCGCAATATTCCAGAAGAGAAACAATGTTGTATCTTGATCTGATCCTCTCCCTCTACGTGTCCTCAGCGGCTTTGTTATTCCTTCATGACCTGGCACAGTGACAGTGTCGAGTGTGTGACAGTCAATGGTTCACACTGTTGGCAGGCAAGTAATGGCATCAATAAGGGCAAAGTCAGGGACACAGACGGAAAGTTTAATTACAAACAATAGCAAGTATACATTTCCATAAAAAAAATTCAGTTTGTAAGGGGAGTAGTTTTGCTAATACATAAAAATTTTAATTGTAAATAAAAGGGAGATATAACACGTCATTAGAGGAAGAAAATTGAAGGTGACTAAAGAATATCTATGACGTGATTTTATAGCAGAACCCCCCCCTCCCCCCCAAAAAAAAAACCATACGTAGATAAATAATACTATGATATGTAAAGTATGATGTGGAGCCCAGCCAGTGGCAGCGGTGAGTGCCATAACTCTAACCAACTCCTATACTTCCAGATCCTGCCTCAGTGTGTGCCCAACCAGGCTGTGATGGCAGACCTTCCCTGGCAGTGTGTGGCGATGGGTGGCGGGGAGGTGACGCCCCGGGAACACGGAGGTGACGCCCCGCGAACACGGGGAGGTGACGCCCCGGGAACACGGGCAGGTGACGCCCCGGGAACACGGGCAGGTGACGCCCCGGGAACACGGGGAGGTGACGCCCCGGGAACACGGGCAGGTGACGCTCCGGGAACACGGGCAGGTGACGCCCCGGGAACACGGGGAGGTGACGCCCCGGGAACACGGGGAGGTGACGCCCCGGGAACACGGGGAGGTGACGCCCCGGGAACACGGGGAGGTGACGCCCCGGGAACACGGGGAGGTGACGCCCCGGGAACACGGGGAGGTGACGCCCCGGGAACACGGGGAGGTGACGCCCCGGGAACACGGGCAGGTGACGCTCCGGGAACACGGGCAGGTGACGCCCCGGGAACACGGGCAGGTGACGCCCCGGGAACACACCTGAGCAGAGCCGCGTGTGTGTGGTGACCGTGCTGTCCTGAGGTATTTACCTGCATATAAAAAAATTAGTTGTATTTACCTAGTTGTGATATGCGGGAAATGAGTTACACTGGTGGGGTCCCGTCTCCTTGTCTCATTTGCTCAATCTTAGCTTTAAAAACATGAATACTTTTGGCATCTATAACTATCGGTGCATTGATATGTGGAATAGCCTGGACAGTGAAATTATCCGATAGGGAAAGCTGTACTTCTTAATGTCCTCCAAGCACCTTGTTTGTGTGCAAATACCGCATGTCTCTACATGATGAAAAAAAAAAAATTCCCACTGATTACTGAACATTCTTGTGCAGAGCTTGGCACAAATTGTATTTCTTAATCCCTTCACGCCCAGATATTTTTCCTTTGCTATAAAAAAAATTGTCTGTTGTTGAGCCATAAAATTACAAAAACTAACTAAATATACCAAATTAGTTAGTGGACGAGGATACTAAACAGGTCATAGCTATAAAATATTACTTATAGTCACTAAAAATCGTCTAATGGTACACACATTACAATGGAAATTACGTTCTGGGCCTCAAGGTGTTAAATGGATACATGAATAATATGTCGGTAAAACAGTATATTTTTGAGCTGGCTAATGTCAAGTGGCAGGCTGTGTTTGTATTATATTTATATTTACAAATGCACAAATAGGCTTTTTATTTGTCCATTGCAACATGCAGGAGAGAATGAACTCACATGAATGGCTTGTCTTACAGCTGACGTCTGGCGTGCTGTGAAGAGGCACGTCAGGAGTCAGTCACCTACCTTCCTGGGTGCCAGAGAGCGAGAGCGACCGACCAACCGACCCTTCACAACAACACTATTGGCTTCAGCAGCACAGTAAGCAAAGGGTATCCACGGGTTTGGGTGATAATAGTAGGTGACCTTGTTCCATCATGCAGTAACAGCCTGGACAGAGATCAAACAGAGTGGTGGTAAATGATTGAAATGGACTCAGTAGACAGGTAGCTAGTGTGGAGTCATTAGAGAGATTTAAAGGATCCGGATCGAAAGCTAGATAAATTCATGGATGGGGATGAAAGGTGGATGTAGGTAGTGTTAGGTAACAGAAACTACCTCGTGTAGGTCTCACGGCCTCTTGTAGCGTCCTTATTTTCTTATGTTCTTAAGACAGAGTGGAAGCTCAATACAATACTGTTTGAGGACGACACTAATATTAGCAGAGAGCGAAAGAGATTTACAAAAATAGATAAAATAATTCAACAATGTTTGTGTGAGGAAAAACATGGAAGGTAATATGTGGGGTAAAGTAAAGTGATGGTATTTGAAGAAAGAAAGATTGAACTAATTGAGTTTACACAGCAGGATGGAATGAGAGTTGAGAGCCAGAAGTAATTTGAAATATACATAGTTGAATCCGCAGATAATGGAAGAGGTAGATGAAATTAAGTACCTTGGCTCTGTCTTGTGCAAATATTGGAGCATGGAAGAGGAGAAAAGATTGATTGATTGTAATGCCAAAAAAGGGGGAATGTGCCAGACATCAGAGGTCATATGGCACTATGGCAAAGCATAAAAAGGGGAGTTATAGAAAAATAGCGAAACGGTGAGGGAAGGGGAAAGAACGGAATGTTACAGCAGGATGGTTAGATCAGATGCAGGATGTGGATTTGTTGGAGGAAGGAGGGAACCTTTTCCAGGGAGAAGGAGGGGGATTCCGGGAGAATGTCCGCAAGACAGGGAGGTCGGGAAAGGGATGACAGATGAGGGAAGGAACTGGAACGGGCAGGAGTAAGATGGGGGGAGGATAGTAGGGGGAGAGAAGAGAGAGCCGTACAAGGAACAAAAGTGGTGTGATATTTGGGTCGCATGATGAGAGAAAGGGCAGTAAGGAAGGCACTCTGGGATTGTTTCATAGTGCAGACAGTGACACATGCAAGTGAGGCATGCATTTTGCCTTTGCTTTTAACATTTTAACATTCCTTAGGGGCAGGCGTTGGCAGAGTGGTTAGCGCCTGCAAGTGGCGTGCTCGGTGACTAGAGTTCAATCCCTGAAGGTGCCAAAATCCACAAAAAATGTTTCTGCACTGTCGAGTGGCCTAGGAACACCCCCACGCTGCCCATCAACTCTACCTTCGACAGCGAGTGCATCGGAGGACACAAGGGGGCGGCATGAGCCTCTAATCTCAGGCGTCACTATAACAATCCTGCCTGTGTCACCACGGGCGAGGGCCAGCCATCACAGCCACCCTGAATGTGTTTGGTGAGCAAATTATTTGTTTATTGTTAGAAGTGTGTCTGTAAGATGGCCACCACCTCTCCTTTAACCCCTTCACGCCCAGATCTTTCCTTTGCTATAAAAAATCTTCTGTTGTCAGCCATAAAATTACGAAAAGTCACTTAATATATCAAATTAGTTAGTGGACAAGGATATTAAACAGGTCATATCTATAAAATATTGCTTATATTCACTAAGAATCTTCTATTAGTACCCAAATTACAATGGAAATAAAATTATGGGCCTCAAGGGGCCAAGGGAATTTATCGATATTGTTTATCTCTTTTTTTGCATAAATTATATTTAAATGGGATTATATATTTGCAATCATTTGATAGATTATTGTGTGACATACTGCAGTGATCTCAGAGGCCGTTCTGATAAAATCACCATCAATGTTGTCGTCAAGTACAAGAGGTAAAAATACATTGAAGCTCTGCCTTTTTAGCAATCTACGATAGTCGGCGCAGCATTCATGAACTCATTTAATTCCTCAGGGTGCAGTCACAGAGCAGGCAGGATCCCGCAGGTCACCGCCGCTGACCTGAGCCATGAATGACCCTTCACATACAAAGGCAGGCTCAGGGGAAGCTTCCAGCGCTGTATACCGGCAGCCAGGGCACAGCGCTGTATACCGGCAGCCAGGGCACAGCGCTGTATACCGGCAGCCAGGGCACAGCGCTGTATACCGGCAGCCAGGGCACAACGATGGCTACAATATACAGCACAGCGGATACAGCGCTGGGAGCTTTCTCTAAGCCTGCCATATATTTGAAGGGTCATTCATGGCACGGGTCAGCGCTGGTGACCAGAGAGGGAACCTGTCCTGTGTGACTGCAATCATTAGTAGATATGAATATATTATCACTGCCTCTAATACCTAGCTTGGTCAGATTAATTGTGTATAGGAATTCACTCATTCAATACCTACAGCACTCTTAGGTCAATAGAAGTACAATACAAGAGACATTGTTATGCATTTATTTATTTTATACTGAAATACATATCAATAGTAAATGTACATGTACAAAATTGTACATTATACAAATTGTTCATATAGTGTATTTGAAAGGTAAGTCAATATGTCATGTAAATCAATAGTATATTTTTCTTCACAACTACTTAACAATATTGATGAAATACAAATCGCAATTCATAGCAAAGCGTCTTAGTAAAAGTTGCAGACCTAAATGAATTGCATGCAAAAAAAAAAAAAATATATATATACAATGTGGAGTCTCTCGAACTCTCTAATCTCCATGACTTATTTTCCAGCAGTAACGGCCGGTCCACAAGTGGAGGGTGGAAGGCGGCCCCTCCACGCCGGGGAATGGAGGGGCCGCCGAGGCTTCTGGTCTTGGTCTGGTGGTCTCCCTCCATGAAGATTCTTGGTCTGGTGGTCTCCCTCCATGAAGAGTCTTGGTCTGGTGGTCTCCCTCCATGAAGATTCTTGGTCTGGTGGTCTCCCTCCATGAAGATTCTTGGTCTGGTGGTCTCCCTCCATGAAGATTCTTGGTCTGGTGGTCTCCCTCCATGAAGATTCTTGGTCTGGTGGTCTCCCTCCATGAAGATTCTTGGTCTGGTGGTCTCCCTCCATGAAGATTCTTGGTCTGGTGGTCTCCCTCCATGAAGAGTCTTGGTCTGGTGGTCTCCCTCCATGAAGAGTCTTGGTCTGGTGGTCTCCCTCCATGAAGATTCTTGGTCTGGTGGTCTCCCTCCATGAAGAGTCTTGGTCTGGTGGTCTCCCTCCATGAAGAGTCTTGGTCTGGTGGTCTCCCTCCATGAAGATTCTTGGTCTGGTGGTCTCCCTCCATGAAGATTCTTGGTCTGGTGGTCTCCCTCCTTGAAGATTCTTGGTCTGGTGGTCCTTCCTCTCCATAGTGTGGTCTGTGTCTGCCACCGACCGTCTGTTCACCTGAAATATAAAGAATAATGTGGAAGCCGGTGTATTTGCTTTGCCGAGCAATAACAGGTTCATCAAAGTGTAGTAGTTCAGGGAAATATGTTATAGTCAGCACACCCAAGACATTATATGGCAGAATACTACTTGACAGAGGACAAGAATGAACACATGGCAAAGGGTAGTGTCAAGACATTATATGGCAGAATACTACTTGACAGAGGACAAGAATGAACACGTGGCAAAGGGTAGTGGCAAGACATTATATGGCAGAATACTACTTGACAGAGGACAAGAATGAACACGTGGCAAAGGGTAGTGTCAAGACATTATATGGCAGAATACTACTTGACAGAGGACAAGAATGAACACATGGCAAAGGGTAGTGGCAAGACATTATATGGCAGAATACTACTTGACAGAGGATAAGAATGAACACATGGCAAAGGGTAGTGGCAAGAAAGTATAGGCACTGAAGGAAAACACGGGATGGTGAAAAAATACGTCATGCTACAATAATGTTGATTAAATTCACCATAAATGCTTTAAGTCACTATACGTTCAACCGTTCCCCCCGAGTGTTGGCTTGAATCAACAAAGGGTGTTAACCCTTGAGACCCAGAACGTAATTTCCATTGTAATTTGGGTAATATTAGACTATTTTTAGCGACTATAAGTAATATTTTATAGATATGATCTGTTTAGTATCCTTGTCCACTAACTAATTTGGTATATTCAGTTACTGTTTGTAATTTTATGGCTAACAACATACAATTTTTTATAACAAAGGAAAGGTCTGGGCGTGAAGAGGTTAAAATCTCCTTCCAACCACCTCTTCCTCCACTTTCTTTACTGCAACCCAAGGCTTCCAAAATGCCTCCAAAGTAGCTCTGCCTGGTGACAAAGGTCCAAAGTATAGTTATGTATTGAAGGGAAATCTGCATCAGCAACGGCAGCCACAGGTCTACAAAACCTTGGTGTTGCCTTGGTGCAGATGTTGATGAGAGGAAGGAAGACATTTTGACATTGCTATTGCCAGAAAGAAAGGGTCTGGGTGGCCTTAAAGGACCTCAATCACTCACAATCCTTTGCGACGCTGTTCATGAGTTCGAAGTACTAGCGAACCCTTGCAATAGAAGATTTAAAAAAAATACTACAAAACTATACCAACACTATTACTAACTCACATTTACTGACATTTAATACTTAGATAACGTTACAGGTCAAGAATTATTGGTAAAAAATCAACAGGTAAGGGCGTGTGTAGGAAATAAGGGAAAGTTTTAGTGTTTCGCAGCAGTGTTGAGCAGAATTGAGTTGTTAATCCGGTACGAGATGACAGTCGAGGTCAGGCAGGGTGTGTGTGCAGGGCAGGCATCCGGGAGGAGGAAAAGAGATTTGTCTGCAGGGCAGCTGGGAGGAGGCAGAGCATGACTTTTGGCCAAACAACGCTTTATTTTGTTGCTGTTTTTAATATTTCTGAAGTGTAAGTTAGGTAGAGAGAGAAAGGGAGAGTGGGAAAAATAGTGAGAGGAATGAGTGGTGGATCTAAGGGGTGGCCATGGCCACCCTTGAAATCTTACTGGCCACCCCCTGAAGTCTAATGCAAATGAAACCATTTCTCTTTAATGGCTATGCCTTGCCTTGGCCACCCCACATCCACATTAGGGGAGGCGGTAGCGGACTGTTTAGCGTCTCTGACTGGCGTTCTCAATGACCCGAGTTCGATCCCCGAAGAAACTCAAAACCTTTCTGCACCGTCGAGTGGCCTAAGAACACCCACATGCCCTGCCCATCAACTCTAACTTCGATTGCGAGTGCATTGGACACGGGGGGCCGGCATGAGCCTCTAATCACAGGCGTCACTATAAGAATCCTGCCTGCGCCACCACGGGCGAGGACCAACCATCACATTCCTCAAGTGAACCTCCAGAGCCTACCATCCGAGACCTGGGTCACCACTGCCTACAGGCGCTATAGGCACAAATGTAAAAAAAAACCATCTCTGTCCAACCTTGGCTACACAAGTCAAAATTTCCTGGTGGGGCTACTGGGAGAGGGAGTGAGAGCTTACGTGTGATTTGAGGTGTACAAAAAATACCAGGATGCATTAAACTTATAGTTTACAAATAAATATATAAATGCCTTTAAAAATAGTTGTTTACTCATTGAATTCCTTCTTATATCATGAATAACCGTGGACTGCCATATTGCTGAAGGCAAAATATTAAAAAAAGTCTAAGCGAGTATTAAACTATACCTTGTGCAAATCATCTTCTCTGTTACACAAAACATGGTATTCACCGGGCAAGAGTTTAACTTTAAACCCAACCAAGCGGGGGCCGGCAAAAAGTTAACAATAGCCCATCATGAGTCTGGTTGTTGAGCAGCCTCCGCCAGCGCTGCTCAACAACCAGACGTATGATGTGCTATTGAAGACTTTTTGCCGACCCCGCTTGGTTGGGGGTTTTAGGGCAGCGAGCTAGCTATCACAGTCTTCCTTCCTTCAATAGCAAATCATGAGTCTGGTTGTAGAGCAGCCTTCGCCAGCGTTGCTCAACAACTAGACGTATGATGTGCTATTGAAGACTTTTTGCCGACCCCGCTTGGTTGGGGGTTTTAGGGCAGCGAGTTAACTATCACAGTTTTCCTTTCTTCAATAGCACATCATGAGTCTGGTTGTTGAGCAGCCTCCGCCAGCGCTGCTCAACAACTAGACGTATGATGTGCTATTGAAGACTTTTTTCCGACCCTCCTTGATTAGGGTTTATAGGGCAGCGAGGGGTATCAGTTTTCCTTCAATAGAACATCATAAGGCATATCAATATAAATCATAAGTAGTTGTTCAGCAGCGGTGGTGGAGCTGCTCTCTCTCTCTCTCTCTCTCGTCGCCATAGCTGCTAGCTAGCTCGTCTTTTTGCCATCTTTTGATCTCCTTATCCATTCTTGCCATATGACTATACCATTTTAGTACTTACCGATCTGCTTTTTCTCCAACAGGCTTCCTCAGTTGCCATGCCTCTCTCGGACAGTATTGTTCCTCACTTTATCAAACTCACGGGTAAGTAATCTGTCATTATATTTACAGAAAAAGTCTTTTCCTCAACATTAAAACAATAGTGCCAGGTGACTAGTTGTGTAGTATATTTCAACATTGAACCCATCAGTGTAATCTTATATCTAATAGGAATGAAAACATAAAAAAACTATTTGAAAAAACCTGAATTTGTTTATTACTTGAACCAGTATATAGAAGCAGTGGCTGGTACCCAAATGTGGTGGATTAGAGTTGTTGTGGTGGTGGTGGTGGTACTGCTAGTAGTAGTAGTTCGTGGTGGTAATGGTGGTAGTTGTGATGCTTGAACAGCCTGGTACACTGAGGAGCGAGAGCGGCGAGGACTGAGTGGCGAGAACTAGAAGACTCCTTTATGAGTAGAATGGCGGTGGTGGTGGCGCGTGTGGCGACGGTGGCTCCCAGTGTCCCCCTCCCAGCGACTTTAGGCACACGGCGGGTGGGGGGGGGAGGTTAAAACTTTGTACAGTGACACAAAGGTCGCCGCTGGGTCGGGGGTAGCCGGGGCAAGGAGTCTTGTAATGGGTGGCACTCTTATGGGAGTAACCAAGAACACGCATAATATTAATTTGTATAGAGTTATTTATCAAATTTTGAAGAGTGAGTGGGACCAACGTAGGATGAACAGTTGCTGTAGGTGGAGGGATGGTGTAGCGTTCACTGAGGCACCTTTGTTACTCATGAGATAAAGGGGTAAGGGGTTAAGGGGGTTCAGTCAATGGAGGTGGTAGGCTGCTAATGGTAGTAGTGATGGTGTTCTTGACAACCATCTTGGTCGCCACACCAGGACAGCACTAGTAGTAGCAGTGGTGGTTGTAGTGGTAGTATTGGATAACCGAACCGCGTCCAAGGCACACAGGCATCACCAGGTCATTCATTACGTATCTTCCACTTGGCTTTCGGAAAACCATGGAACAAACACTAAGGGAAGTTATCTGACCAGTCTTCTTGCTAATCAAATATACTGAAGTGATTCCCAGAATTGTTCCTAACTGGTGGCAGTGATCCCTTTATCCAGGTAGCCTACAGCTGAACACCAAGAGCCGAGTCGACTGAACACCCACGAGTTGACTGAACACCAGCATAATACTGATTCAAAACATGCATATAGAAACTCGGAATACCTGGATCTCCAACACACGTAGGCGCATGTCAGTCATGATACATACGTACTATTTTATTATGAAAAGCATGCCTAGACATAATTTCTTACTCCGGCTGCTTCTGTATCAATACATTCTAAACACATTACATGGCGGTAGTACTCTGTCAACGTGTTTCATTAAAGATTGCAGAATATTTTTATTATTTTTCAAAAACATTCAGTGTATGAAATTGAAGTAAACACCTTCCAAGTAATGAATTATCAGATACTGTTTACACAACTGAGGCCACTCAGCGCATAGCGCATGCCACCACCCCTACCCATTTGCCCTCACACACTCATTCACCCATTCACCCACCCATGCCCTCATTCACTCTCATTCACCCATTCTTCTCCCTGAAATATACGACTGTGATCTGATTTTTATGCAGGTAAATGGTAATTATTTACTAAGTTGTCCTAACCCGGTGCTTAATCGAGGCCCCGGGACATGCCAGGCCTGTTCGATTGGCGGAGCCTACGTGATAACGACTCCGAGCCGTAGACAGTGGTGCCACCATGCTGGGATACAGGTAGGTAATGGGTATTTAGGATAACTGATTACAGTACAGCGTGGAGTCGCGAGAAAGAAGTGTCCCAGATCCCAAAGGTAACTGTTGGAGCATTACAGGTTTTTTTCTCTTTTTTTCTGCACGGCTAAGCTGCCGAAGATAAGCCCAAGGCCTTCCTAAGTGTTAAACTTGTTCTATACTAGTATGTGGTCATGTTTTGTATTAAAGTGGTTTGTAAGCCCCCTTTAATTAAACCTACTCCACGGCCTTATTTAGTATTTACACATTGCGACAGGGTCATCTGATCCGCTACCAATCCCATTTCTGTCGGTGACGCCCACGAAAGCTTTGGAAGGTTTACCCATCTCATTTATTCAAATATAAATCTTATTGGAGTTTTGTGTTAGTTAATCCCCCTCACATTTCCACATAATGTTCGATGTCATCCAAATTGGAAACTTTTATAATACACATAATATTGGACAAGGATACTAAACAGATCATATCTATAAAATATTACTTAGTCGCTAAAAATAGTCTAATGTTACCCAAATTACAATGGAAATTACGTTCTGGGTCTCAAGGGTTAACACCCTATGTTGATTCAAGCCAACAGTCGGGGGGATTGATTGATTGATTTAATGCTAAAAAAGGGAAAATGTGCCAGACATCGGAGGTCATATGGCACTATGGCAAAGCATAATGAAGGAAAGGGGTTATGGAGAAAGAGTGAAACGGTGAGGGAAGGGGAAAGGAATGTAACGTTATAGTAGTAGGGTTAGATCAGAGGAAGGATGTGTATGTGTTGGGGGAAGGAGATCATAAATTCGGAGTTGGGACAGGGGGTGAGTAAGGAAAGTTACTGCGAGGCAGATATCTTGAGGCTTATAACAAGAAAGAAGGAGACAAAGGTCTTGTCTGTGGGATCGGAAGTCGTGAATGTTCTAATGAAGAACAGCCAAGAGTGTAGAGGTTAGCGGGTGATGATAGTTGGAATGGTAGCGTCAGTAGAGGGGTTAGCAGGATCAGCGATAACAGGTGGGGGATCAAGTGTAGAAGGTGAAGTAGGGTCAGGGGGGCGAGGGGACAGGGATAGGAATAGGGATTGTTGAGACAAAAGGGAGTCTCTTGTACACCCAGGAGGGAGGGGTAAGTTAAGAATAGACGTAACAGCGGGACGGTGAGAGGTAGGAGAAGAAGAGGGAGGACATAGGGTGATCAGAGGGAAGGGTGCAGTGGGGAGAATGATGGAGAAGGCGGGGAAGAGGGGGAACAGGGGGGAAGTTGGGAGGCAGAAGGAGGAAGAGGGGTAGGCGGAAGGTGGAAGAGGATGTATCTCAGCTGAGACTTTGAGGGTTGAGCATGAAGGTGGGGATGATGAGGCGGTTTGTGAAGAGGGCAGAGGGGACATGTCTTGAGGCTGAGCGAGGTACTCCTCGATCATAGCCAAGGTCTCAACAGGAGAGTCAGGACGGGAGACCTGGGAGGCACAGGGTTTCTTAGTAGGAGACGTAGAAAGTGGGGTGTGAGGAACTGAGAAGGGAGAGACAGTGGAAGGTTTCAGGGGGGGAGGAAGGGGAAGAAAGTCTAGGTCGTCTGGCAAAAGTAGGCCGAGGAGGGGAGCGTTGAGGAATGGGTGTGGGGACCGAGGAAGGGGTAGAGGTCGGAGTATCTGGGCTGAGGACGGTAAAGGGGTTACTTATGGAGAGAAAGAAGGCAGCAGGAGGAGCAAACGAAGGACGAGGAGTGGGAGGAGGAGGAACAGGGAAAGAGAGGGTAGGAGAGGTTGTAGTAGGAGGATCCGGAAGAGTGGGATTGGAAATAAGCTGGGAGACGGGGGTAGGCGAAAAGCCTTGGCGGCGAGTTTCCTGGCGGGCTTCCCATAAAGTGAGGCCCTTCTTAAATCTGATGGATGCCACTTCTGATTCGAAGTGGTAGACAGGGCAACCCCTGTAGAAGACGTTGTGGGAACCACTACAGTTCGCACAAGTGGGAGACGTTGCAGGACACGTGGAACGAGCATGGCCAGGTTGAGCACAAAGAGGACAGCGGGCAGAGGATCGGCAGTGCTTGGCAGGGTGGCCAAAACGCCAGCAGGACTGGCACTGGCGTGGAGTAGGGCGGTAAGGTAGAGTAGTGGACCCCGGCAACATAAATGCTATCAGGGAGATCTTGCCTTTTGAAAGTAACTTTGGCAATGTTGGTAGGGGACTTACGGCGGCCCCGGGGTGGGATGGTGTAGCAGTAAACTGCAACGGCATCATAATCCTCTGTTAAAAGGTTGAGGAGGACATCCGCGCACTCAGACCATTCGGTGTCATCGACTGGGCAAGAACGCGGGGGGATGGAAACTGTTCCAGTGCAGGTGTTAAGAGCAATGTCGGGCATGATGTCGAATGGGTTGCCGTCGAGGTCTTTAAGGTTGAGCAGTGCATGAGCTTGGGCCTCGGTGTCAACAGTCACCAGGCGGGACCGGTCGGGGCGGGTACGGAAAGCAACCTTGCCAACTTGCCGTTGGAGGCATGCCGTGAAACGTAGGGCGTTAGCAGAGTAAGGGGCGGTGCTAGGGACGATGAAGAAACGGTCCCACTTTGCAGGACCAAAAAGAGTGTCGAAGGAGGGGTGAGGGAGAGAATTGTAGATGGGCGTGGGCGTGAGGAAGAGGAGACCGTGCGGACTGTAGTTCTCCCGGCGGGAGAAGGGTTGTAGGGCGCAAGAGTAGCTACACAGGATGAGGAGGACAAAGAAGGATGGGGAGGAGGAAGGGTAGGGGAAGGATCTGGAGGGGTAGAGCAAGGAGGCAAGGATGGAGAAGGTATGGAAGAGGTAGAGGGTTTTTGGGCTGGAGTGTCGCCTGGTGCTGAGGATGGAGTCATGATCTGGCTAGGGGGCTCAGGAGCACTAAGTGCCTCTGAGGGTCGAGTTTGGGGTACGGGCATATCAGTATTCCAGACCGTAGTCAAAAGAGGAGCAGGGGTCGTTAAACCAGTAGGGCCATTTGGTATAGAGGGGCCGGCCCTGAAGCCCCTATAAAGGTTAAAGAATCGTCATTGGCCATGTTGAGCCTGGAGTAAAAAAGGGGAAAAAAAACGGACAGCCCCTCATAACCCCCATGAGGGGTAGGGGCAAAGTTACAAGGGTATACTGTGCCCGTAGCACCCTGAGGCCGTTCATGACTGACCCGAAGCCAGCCTCATATCCCATCAGCACGGCTCTCAACCTTAGGAGGAAAGGGGGATAGGAGGAGGTACAAGAGGAGATAGAGGGAAGGAGGTGAACAAGGAGGAAGACAGGAAAAGCCAGGCAAAATTAGTCAGACCGAGGACATGGGCCCGAAGCCAAGGGAGCGACCAGGTCGTCTCCATGGCGGCATGCCCCAATCCCCGGGCCCGAATCCCCCCACGATGACAGCGGGCCTGGGAACGGGGGGGACACTCGGGGGGAACTGTTGAACGCATACTGACTTACAGCATTTATGGTGAATTTAATCAACATTATTGTAGCATGACGGATTTTTTCCCCATCCTGTTTTTTCCTTCGGTGCCTATACTTTCTTGCCACTACCCTTTGCCACGTGTTCATTCTTGTCCTCTGTCAAGTAGTATTCTGCCATATACTTTCTTGACACTACCCTTTGCCATGTGTTCATTCTTGTCCTCTGTCAAGTAGTATTCTGCCATATACTTTCTTAACACTACCCTTTGCCATGTGTTCATTCTTGTCCTCTGTCAAGTAGTATTCTGCCATATAATGTCTTGGGTGTGCTGAATATAACATATTTCCCTGAACTACTACACTTTGATAAACATGTTATTGCTCGGCAAAGCAAATACACCGGCTTCCACATTATTCTTTATATTTCAGGTGAACAGACGGTCGGTGGCAGACACAGACGACACTATGGAGAGGAAGGACCACCAGACCAAGAATCTTCATGGAGGGAGACCACCAGACCAAGAATCTTCATGGAGGGAGACCACCAGACCAAGAATCTTCATGGAGGGAGACCACCAGACCAATACCAGAAGCCTCGGCGGCCCCTCCATTCCCCGGCGTGGAGGGGCCGCCTTCCACCCTCCACTTGTGGACTGGCCGTTACTGCTGGAAAATAAGTCATGGAGATTAGAGAGTTCGAGAGACTCCACAGTGTATATATATTTTTTTTTTTTTTTTGCATGCAATTCATTTAGGTCTGCAACTTTTACTAAAACGCTTTGCTATGAATTGCGATTTGTATTTCATCATTATTGTTAAGTAGTTGTGAAGAAAAATATACTATTGATTTACATGACATATTGACTTACCTTTCAAATACACTATATGAACAATTTGTATAATGTACAATTTTGTACATGTACATTTACTATTGATATGTATTTCAGTATAACATAAATAAATGCACAACAATGTCTCTTGTATTGTACTTCTATTGACCTAAGAGTGCTGTAGGTATTGAATGAGTGAATTCCTATACACTATTAATCTGACCAAGCTAGGTATTAGAGGCAGTGATAATATATTCATATCTACTAATGATTGCAGTCACACAGGACAGGTTCCCTCTCTGGTCACCAGCGCTGACCCGTGCCATGAATGACCCTTCACATATATGGCAGGCTTAGAGAAAGCTCCCAGCGCTGTATCCGCTGTGCTGTATATTGTAGCCATCGTTGTGCCCTGGCTGCCGGTATACAGCGCTGTGCCCTGGCTGCCGGTACACAGCGCTGTGCCCTGGCTGCCGGTACACAGCGCTGTGCCCTGGCTGCCGGTATACAGCGCTGTGCCCTGGCTGCCGGTATACAGCGCTGTGCCCTGGCTGCCGGTATACAGCGCTGTGCCCTGGCTGCCGGTATACAGCGCTGTGCCCTGGCTGCCGGTATACAGCGCTGTGCCCTGGCTGCCGGTATACAGCGCTGTGCCCTGGCTGCCGGTATACAGTGCTGTGCCCTGGTTGCTGGTATACAGCGCTGTGCCCTGGCTGCCGGTACACAGCGCTGTGCCCTGGCTGCCGGTATACAGCGCTGTGCCCTGGCTGCCGGTATACAGCGCTGTGCCCTGGCTGCCGTATACAGCGCTGTGCCCTGGCTGCCGGTATACAGCGCTGTGCCTGGTTGCCGGTATACAGTGCTGTGCCCTGGTTGCTGGTATACAGCGCTGTGCCTGCTGCCGGTATACAGCGCTGTGCCCTGGCTGCCGGTATACAGCGCTGTGCCCTGGCTGCCGGTATACAGCGCTGTGCCCTGCTGCCGGTATACAGCGCTGTGCCCTGGCTGCCGGTATACAGCGCTGTGCCCTGGCTGCCGGTATACAGCGCTGTGCCCTGGCTGCCGGTATGCAGCGCTGTGCCCTGGCTGCCGGTATACAGCACTGTGCCCTGGCTACCGGTATACAGCGCTGGAAGCTTCCCCTGAGCCTGCCTTTGTATGTGAAGGGTCATTCATGGCTCAGGTCAGCGGCGATGACCTGCGGGATCCTGCCTGCTCTGTGACTGCACCCTGAGGAATTAAATGAGTTCATGAATGCTGCGCCGACTATCGTAGATTGCTAAAAAGGCAGAGCTTCAATGTATTTTTACCTCTTGTACTTGACGACAACATTGATGGTGATTTTATCAGAACGGCCTCTGAGATCACTGCAGTATGCACACAATAATCTATCAAATGATTGCAAATATATAATCCCATTTAATATAATTTATGCAAAAAAAGAGGTAAACATATCGATAAATTCCCTTGGCCCCTGGCCCATAATTTTATTTCCATTGTAATTGGGTACTAATAGAAGATTCTTAGTGAATATGAGCAATATTTTATAGATATGTACCTGTTTAATATCCCTTGTCCACTAACTAATTTGTATATTAAGTGACTTTTCGTAATTTATGGCTGACAACAGAAGATTTTTTATAGCAAAGGAAAGATCTGGGCGTGTAAGGATTAAAGGAGAGGTGGTGGCCATCTTACAGACACACTTCTAACAATAACACAATAATTTGCTCACCAAACACATTCAGGGTGGCTGTGATGGCATGGCCCTCGCCCGTGGGACACAGGCAGGATTGTTATAGTGACGCCTGAGATTAGAGGCTCATGCTGCCCCCGATTGTGTCCTCGATGCACTCGCTGTCGAAGGTAGAGTTGATGGGCAGCGTGGGGTGTTTCCTAGGCCACTCGGACATGCAGAAACATTTTTTGTGGATTTTGGCACCTTCAGGGATTGAACTCTAGTCACCGAGCACGCCACTTGCAGGCGCTAACCACTCTGCCACCGCTTGCCCCGAAGGAATGTTAAAATGTTAAAAGCAAAGGCAAAATGCATGCCTCACTTGCATGTGTCACTGTCTGCACTATGAAACAATCCCAGAGTGCCTTCCTTACTGCCCTTTCTCTCATCATGCGACCCAAATATCACACCACTTTTGTTCCTTGTACGGCTCTCTCTTCTCTCCCCCTACTATCCTGCCCCTATCTTACTCCTGCCCGTTCCAGTTCCTTCCCTCATCTGTCATCCCTTTCCCGACCTCCCTGTCTTGCGGACATTATCCCGGAATCCCCCTCCTTCTCCCTGGAAAAGGTTCCCTCCTTCCTCCAACAAATCCACATCCTGCATCTGATCTAACCATCCTGCTGTAACATTCCGTTCTTTCCCCTTCCCTCACCGTTTCGCTATTTTTCTATAACTCCCCTTTTTATGCTTTGCCATAGTGCCATATGACCTCTGATGTCTGGCACATTCCCCCTTTTTTGACATTACAATCAATCAATCTTTTCTCCTCTTCCATGCTCCAATATTTGCACAAGACAGAGCCAAGGTACTTAATTTCATCTACCTCTTCCATTATCTGCGGATTCAACTATGTATATTTCAAATTACTTCTGGCTCTCAACTCTCATTCCATCCTGCTGTGTAAACTCAATTAGTTCAATCTTTCTTTCTTCAAATACCATCACTTTACTTTACCCAACATATTACCTTCCATGTTTTTCCTCACACAAACATTGTTGAATTATTTTATCTATTTTTGTAAATCTCTTTCGCTCTCTGCTAATATTAGTGTCGTCCAGAAACAGTATTGTATTGAGCTTCCACTCTGTCTTAAGAACATAAGAAAGCTACAAGAGGCCGTGAGACCTACACGAGGTAGTTCCTGTTACCTAACACTATCTACATCCACCTTTCATCCCCATCCATGAATTTATCTAGCCTTCGATCCGGATCCTTTAAATCTCTCTAATGACTCCACACTAGCTACCTGTCTACTGAGTCCATTTCAATCATTTACCACCCTATTAATCTCTCCTCTCTCTTATTAATCCCACTCTGTTTGATCTCTGTCCAGGCTGTTACTGCATGATGGAACAAGGTCACCTACTATTATCACCCAAACCCGTGGATACCCTTTGCTTACTGTGCTGCTGAAGCCAATAGTGTTGTTGTGAAGGGTCGGTCGGTCGGTCGCTCTCTGCCACCCAGGAAGGTAGGTGACTGACTCCTGACGTGCCTCTTCACAGCACGCCAGACGTCAGCTGTAAGACAAGCCATTCATGTGAGTTCATTCTCTCCTGCATGTTGCAATGGACAAATAAAAAGCCTATTTGTGCATTTATAAATATAAATCTAATACAAACACTGCCTGCCACGTGACATTAGCCAGCTCAAAAATATACTGTTTTACCGACATATTATTCATGTATCCATTTAACACCTTGAGGCCCAGAACGTAATTTCCATTGTAATGTGGGTACCATTAGACGATTTTTTGTGACTATAAGTAATATTTTATAGCTATGACCTGTTTAGTATCCTCGTCCACTAACTAATTTGGTATATTTAGTTAGTTTTTGTAATATTATGGCTCAACAACAGACAATTTTTTTATAGCAAAGGAAAAATATCTGGGCGTGAAGAGATTAAGAAATACAATTTGTGCCAAGTTCTGCACAAGGATGTTCAGTAATCAGTGGGAATAATATTTTTTTTCATCAGGTAGAGACATGCGGTATTTGCACACAGACAAGGTACTTGGAGGACATTAAGAAGTACAGCTCTCCCTATCGGATAATGTCGGTGCATTGATATGTGGAATAGCCTGGACAGTGAAATTATAGATGCCAAAAGTATTCATGTTTTTAAAGCTAAGATTGAGCAAATGAGACAAGGAGACGGGACCCCACCAGTGTAACTCATTTCCCGCATATCACAACTAGGTAAATACAACTAATTTTTTTATATGCAGGTAAATACCTCAGGACAGCACGGTCACCACACACACGCGGCTCTGCTCAGGTGTGTTCCCGGGGCGTCACCTGCCCGTGTTCCCGGGGCGTCACCTGCCCGTGTTCCCGGAGCGTCACCTGCCCGTGTTCCCGGGGCGTCACCTGCCCGTGTTCCCGGGGCGTCACCTGCCCGTGTTCCCGGAGCGTCACCTGCCCGTGTTCCCGGGGCGTCACCTGCCCGTGTTCCCGGAGCGTCACCTCCCCGTGTTCCCGGGGCGTCACCTCCCCGTGTTCGCGGGGCGTCACCTCCCCGTGTTCCCGGGGCGTCACCTCCCCGTGTTCCCGGGGCGTCACCTCCCCGTGTTCCCGGGGCGTCACCTCCCCGTGTTCCCGGGGCGTCACCTCCCCGTGTTTCCGGGGCGTCACCTCCCCGTGTTCGCAGGGCGTCACCTCCCCGTGTTCGCAGGGCGTCACCTCCCCGTGCTCGCAGGGCGTCACCTCCCCGTGTTCGCAGGGCGTCACCTCCCCGTGTTCGCAGGGAGTCACCTCCCCGTGTTCGCAGGGCGTCACCTCCCCGTGTTCGTGGGGCGTCACCTCCCCGTGTTCCCGGGGCGTCACCTCCCCGTGTTCGCAGGACGTCACCTCCCCGTGTTCGCGGGGCGTCACCTCCCCTTGTTCGCGGGGCGTCACCTCCGTGTTCCCGGGGCGTCACCTCCCCGCCACCCATTGCCAAGGAAGGTCTGCCATCACAGCCTGGTTGGGCACACACTGAGGCAGGATCTGGAAGTATAGGAGTTGGTTAGAGTTATGGCACTCACCGCTGCCACTGTAATACCACACTTTGGTATTGGTTTGATAACTGGTCTGTATTCTGGGACTGAGAGTGCTGTGAAGTGTGGGGCAGGTGTATCCAGCTTCTTTTCTGTGAATACAGGAGTGAGGCAAGGGTGCGTCCTTGCCCCATCACTTTTCAACGCTTGTATGGACTGGGTATTGGACAAGGTTGTAGATCAAAGTGATTGTGGAGCATCCGTCGGCAACACCAAGATCACTGATCTTGTTTTTGCCGATGATGCAGTAATCTTTGCTGAGTCGCTGGAGGTCCTGGTGATGGCTCTCGAGGCGCTGCACGAGGAGGCAAAGCCTTTGGGACTTGAGGTCTCCTGGCTCAAGACCAAGGTCCAGGTATTTGGAGACTTACTAGATGAAGCAGTACAGTCTGTTCATGCGTGTGGCGAGGACATTGAGATCTTGGAAAGTTTTACATACCTTGGTAGCGCAGTCCATAATGACGGCGGGTCACGTCAAGAAGTCTTACGACGGATTGGCATAGCCCACGGTGTTATGGACTCGCTCAGCGGGAGTATTTGGCGTTGTCGGTACCTGTGCAGGAGGACAAAGATCCGGATCTTCAAGTCGCTTGTGATCCCTGTCTTACTTTATGGTTATGAGACATGGACACTAAATAGTGACTTGGAGACGAATCAATGCCTTTGGTAATAAGTGTCTTCGCAGAATCATGGGGTATCGCTGGGATGATTACGTGTCAAATCAGCGATTGCACCGTGAGACTGAATCGAGGCCTATTACCTGCATAGTCCGTCAGCGCCAACTTCGGCTATATGGGCATGTGACACGCTACCCTGAAACCGATCCTTCCCATCGGGTTGTATCTGTAAGAGACAATCCGGCGTGGAGGAGGCCAAGGGGGCGCCCACAAGGCTCGTGGCTGGGGCAAGTTGATGTTTCTTGTCGAGAACTGCTTGGTATGGTTAAGGAGCCTGCATGGGAACTCGCGCGTGGTGACCCCCGGGAGTGGCGTCGTAGGGTGGGCGAGGCGACGCGCCCCCCGGCGTATGCCCCCAATGATTGATTGATTGCTGCCAGTGGCTGGGCTCCACATCATACTTTACATATCATAGTATTATTTATCTACGTATGTTTTTTTTGGTAAATTTTTACGATGGCACCAAACTTCCCTACACAATTGGGAGCATGGATTTTGTTTACCTTATTGTATTCTAAGAGACATTTTCTCTTTGAGCTTTCCGTCGCAAATCAATAGTTTCGGAGATATAGAACATTTTAGGTGGGGGGAGGAATACGTCTCCTGTTTACAAAATGCCTCCCTCTTCCTCTTCTTGTGACCTGTATCGCTTTTGTTTCGGAGGCGCACCCGTGGCTACCTTACCTTACCTTACCTAACCTAACCTAACCTAACCTAACCTAACCTAACCTAACCTTTAACCTCCTAACTGGGTCCAATAATAAAAGATTAATAAAATACCAAACAAAAGCGATACAGGTCACAAGAAGAGGGAGGCATTTTGTAAACAAGGACATATTCCTCCCCCCACCTAAAATGTTCTATATCTCCGAAACTATTGATTTGCGACGGAAAGCTCAAGGAGAAAAAGACTCTTAGAATACAATAAGGTAAACAAAAACCATGCTCCCAATTGTGTAGGGAAGTTTGGTGCCATCGTAAAATAATACCGTTTTATTTGGGGGGGGAGGGGGGGAGTTCTATTATAAAATCACGTCATTGATATTCTTTAGTCACCTTCAATTTTCTTCCTCTAATGACGTGTTATATCTCCCTTTTATTTACAATTAAAAATTTTATGTATTAGCAAAACTACTCCCCTTACAAACTGAATTTTTTTTATGGAAATGTATACTTGCTATTGTTTGTAATTAAACTTTCCGTCTGTGTCCCTGACTTTGCCCTTATTGATGCCATTACTTGCCTGCCAACAGTGTGAACCATTGACTGTCACACACTCGACACTGTCACTGTGCCAGGTCATGAAGGAATAACAAAGCAGCTGATTACTTGCCTGACAACAGTGTGAACCATTGACTGTCACACACTCGACACTGTCACTGTGCCAGGTCATGAAGGAATAACAAAGCCGCTGATTACTTGCCTGACAACAGTGTGAACCATTGACTGTCACACACTCGACACTGTCACTGTGCCAGGTCATGAAGGAATAACAAAGCCGCTGATTACTTGCCTGACAACAGTGTGAACCATTGACTGTCACACACTCGACACTGTCACTGTGCCAGGTCATGAAGGAATAACAAAGCAGCTGATTACTTGCCTGACAACAGTGTAAAACCATTGACTGTCACACACTCGACACTGTCACTGTGCCAGGTCATGAAGGAATAACAAAGCCGCTGATTACTTGCCTGACAACAGTGTGAACCATTGACTGTCACACACTCGACACTGTCACTGTGCCAGGTCATGAAGGAATAACAAAGCCGCTGAGGACACGTAGAGGGAGAGGATCAGATCAAGATACAACATTGTTTCTCTTCTGGAATATTGCGATGCAAGGCTATATGCAGTGGCGTAGCTAGGTACTATCAATGGGGCCCCTTTGGGGGGGGAAACCCCGCTGTGTATGTGGGGGGCCTACGGCAATCGGAACTCAGGGGCATTCTGATGCCACAAAAAAGGTATTAGTGTATTACTATCGTCAGTCACAGTCCAAGCAGATTACGGCAGCCAGGGCCAGTGGGGAGCACCGGGGGGGCCCCCGGATTTTCATGGGGGCACGTGTCTCCCCCTAGCCACGCCACTGGCTATAGCTGATCTGACGTTTTTATAAGGTAAAATCATATAACTATAACGAGGCAAAAGCCATTACTTTGTCAGGGAGGACTAAAACCCCAATCACACGTAAACTCTCACTCACTCCCTCCCTCTCACAGGCGCCGCGCCGCCTTAAGACTCGGATCTGGGGTGGCCAAGCAGATTCCAGGGAAGGCCATGGCCATCCTAGATCCGCCACTGCCCACTCATTCCTCTCACTCTCTCCCACTCCCTCTCTCTCTCTCTACTTAACTTGCGCTGTAGAAATATGAAGAACGGCAACAAAATAAGGTGCTGTTTTGCCAAAAATCCTCCTCCCAGCTGCCTACACACACACACACACACTGCCTGAGCGCTGGCGCGCCCTCGACTGTCGCTTGGACTGGATTACTCAAGAATCTCAACTCTGTTCAACACTGCTTCGAAACAATAAAACTTTCCCTTATTTCCTTCCCACGGCCTAATCTGTTGACCTTTGATCAATAATTATTAATGACCTGTAACGTTATCTAGGTCTTATATTTTAGTAAATGTGAGTTAGTAATAGTGTTTGTATAGTTTTGTAGTATTTCTTTTAAAGCTTATATGATGGGATTCATTAGTGCTTCGAACTCGTTAACAGAGTCGCAGAGGATTGTAGGGAAGGTTTCATCTTTTTTTATTTTTGCTACGTAGTTTGTAAGTTGTTAGAGGACTGGATTGCTTTGTTAGCAGTGGTGTGGCTGGGTATCTATCAATGGGGGGCACCTGGGGGGGCACTAGGCAAGCAGAGCTCAGGGGCCACTCTGATGCCACATAGAAGGGTATATTCTAAGATCAGATCAGTGTTGGGTATTAGAGCATTATACAGAATACGGCAGCCATGGCCAGTGGAGGGGCACTTGGGGGGGGGGGGCACAGTAATTTCATGGGGGACACGTGCCCCCCCATGCCCCTACGGAGCTACGCCACTGATAATATGGTGATTCAATCTGCAGTAATGTTTTCATTTTTTCATGCGTTTCTTAAGTCTTTTGAATAATATGCAAAGAAAAATAACCGTTGGCTTTGGCGAAACCAAATGATACCAAGTAATTAAGGACGGGCATTTGGTGACCTGCGTGGTTATGGATAGGCTGAAATTCGGGTTCAGCAGCCAAACAGACAATATGGACTAATATTCATGCAACTGGAGATTTCAAAATCTCTGCTTATTATCAACCTATCATCTATTGTATTGTTATTATATGATACTTTATACTACTGCATATAGTTACATAGAAACAGGCCAAACAGACGCCCATAGCCTCACTGGGGGGTCAGTCTTGTAGTTGAGGTAAATGCCATGGAAGGAAACAACCGAACAGCCAGACGGTCGCTAATAATTAATGTTCTCAATAAAATGGAAGTTTTTTGCGCCCTATAAAGCCGTCATTGGGGAGCAGAATTGAGTGTTGTCTACTTGTATCTATCTATAATGTACATCATAACCCCTTGTGGCCATGAACGTAATTTCCATTGTAATTTGGCCCCCATTAGACGATTTTTAGTTAATATAAGCAATATTTTATAGATATGGCCTGTTTTGTATCCTTGTCCACTAATTAATTTGATATATTACGTTACCTTTCGTAATTATATGGCTAACAAGTAACAACAGACGACTTTTTATACGAAGAAAAGATCTGGGCATGAAGGAGTTCAGTATTTTCTCAGTTATTCCTTTTTACTGCCTGGCATTTCACCCCTAAATTCTTAATCCTCGTTCGTCATGAGTCATCAATTAGAGAAAGTTTGTCTGCATCAACATTCGTAAATCTTATATTAAGCATTTTGAAATACTTGCAGACGGTGATTGTGAGGAGAGGAGAGAACAGGTTTGTTTGTGATGGTATATTTTTTTTTTCTTCTCTCTCTCTCTCTCTCTCTCTCTCTCTCTCTCTCTCTCTCTCTCTCTCTCTCTCTCTCTCTCTCTCTCTCTCTCTCTCTCTCCCGTGAGAATTATGAGGCAACGAAGAGATCCGCGGCATTGCTGGACACCTGATGGATTATGGGACCCGAGAGAGAGAGAGAGAGAGAGAGAGAGAGAGAGAGAGAGAGAGAGAGAGAGAGAGAGAGAGAGAGAGAGAGAGAGAGAGAGAGAGAGAGAGAGAGAGAGAGAGAGATTTGTTTTGATAAATTTATTACGCCAAGGCGTCAGACCAGGACACAGGAAGACAAAATCTTTGTTGATAAACTTAACACATTGAAATTAGCAGCCCCAAAAACGTGGGTAGCGGACAAGAACTTCATCTAAATTGTCATGAGTTAGCAGGTGCCGACAGATGTCCACCAGTGGTCGTCCTAGAGGCAGCAAGCCACTGACCTCCGGGCAGTGCAGGCAGTAATGCTCCAGCGAGTTACTGTTGGGTTGATCACATAGGAGGCAGGAGGAGAAGTGTGGCGCGTCCTCGAATCCCGCGACCTGCCACACTGGTCTGTAGCCTAGACGTAACCTGGCCGCTACCACGTTGTGTCTCCGCACCATTAGGCCCCGACGACGGTACTTGTAGCGATGTTGGCGGAACGCGTCGTAATGTTGAATGGAGACGCTGTTGGCTCTCTGTCTGGCCCTGTGATGGAGAGTGGAGACGTAAGTGTGAGTGTTGACCCTTAATAAATAACAAGACAGAGAGGGTGTGGGACCAGCATCACGGAGTGGCAGGCTACAGGCGGCTTTTGCTATTCCGTCGACAGTGTCACTATAAAGAATGCCAACGTGGGACGGAATCCACAAAAAAATAATCTGCAAGGCGCGTAGGCGTACTAGGGACAAAAAGGACAGAATACGTGATACAAGGTGGCAGGTAGGCTTAGGGGAGGAAAGGGCCTGAAGGGCAGACTGAGAGTCACAAATCACTAAGCCATTGAGGCCACGTTGGCTGAGGAGACTAACAGCATCAAGTATACCATACAACTCGCAGAACGTGGAGCTGGCGGAAACAGGGAGTCTGCGGCCAACCCAGCCGTCAGGCGGCGGATCGACGTCAGGGGAGAATACAGCACAGCCCGCTGTCCCATCTGGCTGCAAAGATCCATCGGTGTAGACGTGGTTCAGTGTGGGGCATGAGGATGAAACTGAAGCTTTGGTCTCCAACGCTAGCTGCCTCTGTAGGGCAGGGAGAGCAGACTTGGAGGTGGGGGTGTAGTGGACCGTTACGGTGGGAATCATCCACGGTGGAGGACCAGGTAGAGCTTCAGCCTCCGGAACATTGATGTCGAGCCTTTGAAGTAAAGAAGACAGTTTTAATAAGGGTGCGACCGCCAGCCTGAAGAGGAGGTATACGTGGGCGGGGTTGCATAGCACTTCTAATAGTATGAGAGTAGTGAGGGACGACCTGAGGGTAATGCAGACATTTGATAGTGAGACGAGCAGCGATGGAGCAAATTCTCTCATAAATAGGTGGTAGGTGAAGCTCTGTTAACATGTTGACCACTCTAGTAGACAGAGGACAGCCCAAGATAACTCTCATAACCCTGTTTTGGAATTTGTCAAGGGGGTCCAGGGACGTATGGGGTAACTGAATTAAAGCTGGAGAGAGATAGTCGATGACTGAACGGATGAAGGTTACGTAGATCATTCTGGCCACAGGAGAGTCCAGAAGTGTTGTTAACAAGCCATTTGAGTGGTACGAAGCGCTTCTGTAGCCGATCCAAAAGATCTTGCACGAAGGGATGTATGTGTTGTGCCCGAGTGACGCGGGGAATGGAGACTGGTGCGCCGAGGTAGATGTACTGTCTGCACAGGGGAACGACACACTCCCCAAAGTAGAAGTCTGGTAGCAGCCTCGGGTTCCGGAGGGTGAAGACTCTGCTTTTATCTGGGGATATAATTAGACCGCAGTCAGCGGCAGACATAGAAAAGGAATTTAGTAACTGCTGAAGATGGTATGGCGAGGTGGAGTGTATGCAGATATCGTCAGCATAGCACGTTACCGTGGTGTCAGGGACGTCAGGCAGGTTGGAAAGCAAACGGTGGACGAGAACATTAAATAGAAACGGACTGAGAACACCTCCCTGCGGAGTTCCTAACTCGAAGCCTTTAGGTGTGCTGCATGCCCCTTTATAGAGGACGCGAGAAGTCCGATTGCTGAGGTATCCTCTAATCCATTTCAGTAGCCGTCCTCTGACACCGAAGTCCACTAACTGGTCTAGGATGATGTCCCTGTTGGCAACATCGAAAGCGCTCTTGAGATCGATGAACGCAACCACACTGTTTGGGGAAAGGCGTGTGTAGAGGTCCATGAGGCAATGATGTGTGCATCGCTGCGGAAGAAAACCAAAAAGTCGGATGACAGTACCCCCTCCAGCCGGAAAAGAAACGGGTGAGCAATACGCGCTCCATCACCTTGCTGAAGCAGGATGTGAGGGATACTGGCCTAAACTTGTCCGTCCCGGGTTTTGGAATGGGGACAATTGTGCTGCGGGTCCAGGCGGCGGGCAGATACCCCAGCCTGTAGCAAAGGTTGTAAAGCTGTAGCAGAGGGTTACCTGGGACGTTATGTAGCTGACGGAGGACAGAATAGGTGATACCATCGTCACCCGGAGCGGTCGACTTGCCTCGAGCCAGAGCCCGTCGCAGTTCATCCTCAGTAATGAGAGTGGGTCCATCGTCATCCTCCTCGAGCAACGCTGCCATCAGCCGTAGAGCGCGATGACCTGCACCGGCAGACAGGGCCGCCTGAACAGGCTCGGGAAGGCTGCCTACCCGCGACTGTCGGGCCTAGTCATCGACAAGGTTTTGGGCGTACTCACCAGGACTGTGATGGAGGGCGTTGGCGGGTCTCTTCTTCGTCACCTTCCTGATGAGGTGCCACATTGTCCCAACACTCGTCTGCTGATTGATGTTGTCCCTGAATGTATGCCACGACTCTGTCCTCACGCAGGCCTGTAAGTGTACCAAGTCGTCCCTTGAAGCCTGGTATCGGTGAAGGTGAGCAGAAGTAGGGTCCATTTGAAAAAGAAGACCAGCGTCCATAGCTGTCCTATTGGCCTGAAGAATGCGTTCGTCAAGGGTCCAGGAGTATGCAGCCGCCCGCCGTCGCATGTGTGGCCCGGAAATATAATGCGAGTAGAAATTGTTCGTCGAATCCACCAAAGAGGAATACAGGGCTTCGGGGGACTGAAAGTCAAACGTGGGGAGAAGGGAGGACATGTAGGCAATATAATTAGGACAGTATTTGGGAGGAATCGAGATGCGAAGGCGGTGATGAGTTGGGTTGCGACTTTCTGGGAGTAGATACCGGAAGCTGAGAGCTACATGATCAGAGAAGAGGGAATTGACGGAGGTACACGTGACATGGGCCGTCACCAGACCAGACGTGATGATGTGATCCAGGGTTCCTCCGCGACCGTGAGTAGCACCGCCTGTGTCCCAGCGAGTGAGATGGTTGCGTTGAATGTATTGCAGAAGGCGATGCCCGCTCCGATTCCACCTCGACAGGTCGCCTAAGTCAGGATGCCGAGCGTTGAAGTCCCCCATGTAGATACTTCCTTGGTCTGTTGGAAGAGGAAGTGCAGCCACACTCAACTTACCAGGGGCGCAGTACACATTGCAGACCCGGATCTTGCCATTTCCCACAGCCACCTCAAACAGCTGAAAGGTCGTGTCTGCATCGTCGGAGTTGCGGAGAAGTCGGTGCTGGATGGAGGAATGAATATAAGCAATGAGGCCATTCCGAACCTGGTGGACATAGGAAATAAACCCCTGGAGAGTTGGTGCAACCCGGAATTGATGTTGACCCACAAAAGCTTCCTGTATGAAAACCACCTGAGGGTGGTGACTGTACACATAAGCCTGAAGGGTAGCAAGTTTATCAAACGCCGTAACACCGCAAGCATTCCATGACACAACGTGTAGATGTTGGAGCCTGTTATCGAACTGTATGTTTTTTGTAACGAGAACCAAATGTGGAGGAGGAAGCAACGAGACCAGGTGGTTTAGGAGAGGGGCCAGCACGGGCACTCGAGTCCTCAAAGCGAGAGGCAAAAGAGTCCAGTTTCTCCGTGAGCAATGTGACTGCGATTAGAACTTTCTGTGACTCTGCCAGGGTATCGATGGTGACTTGAGTGTTGGCTTGGCTGGTAGCCACACTAGTAAGCCGGGCATCGATAGCGTCCAGGCGTGATTCAAGGGAAGCACAACGGGTCATCAGTTTGTCCACAGCAATGCGGAGAGCTTGGACCTGTGGGGAGGGAGACGCAGGAGGGACCAGGGGTGTGGCTGCATGTGACAGCGGAGGCGGCGGCGGCGGTGCAGGTGTCGATGGAACTGCGGCCTTACGCCTGGCACATCCATGCCAGACACTCACTCCTGGCTCTTGACAACGAGGACACCGCCAGTGTGTGGTGTCAACAGGAGGCGGAGGTGGGGTGTGGGCTCCTGTGGCCGGGGGTGGTGGTGGGGGGGCGCGGTGAGGGCAAGTGCGGGAGTCGTGACCGCCAGCACACCATGCACATCGTTCCAGGCCCGAACAGTACCGCGAAATATGCCCAATACCCCAGCACTTGAAGCATGAAGGCTTGTCATTGTGTAGTAAACGGAACTCGCAGGGTGGCAGACTTGGAAGAAAACTAAATGGAAAACTAGACGGGGGTGGGTCTGTGTCAGTCCATGTTACTACTATTCTGCTGATAGGCTTACCGTCCTGATGGAAGCGACGAGCAGAGTAAACACCATCAAGTTCCTTGCTGAGGGAAGGGTCCACACCCACTGGATAACGAGTGACGAGGTATGTCGGCAGTTTGCGGGTCCTGTCAGGCGAATCTTGGGGCGTAAGCGTAAGAGCGAGAAAGTCACCATTCACAGCACTTCCCACAACGTCCAAGCGAACCCTAGAGATATAAACAAAGCGAGAGGTCACCGCTGACATCTTGACCTCAGCCAGGTCACGCTCAAGGTGAATCGCACGATTCACTTCCGCCAGCCACCGTAACTTCACATCGACCGACGGGTTGTCCTCGAACATGAGTTTCAGGTATTCACCACGGGGCGCAAAAGCTGGAAGGGAGGGCGGAGGCCGGGAAGGCGGAGGTCGTGTAGGCAGAGGCATGGGAAGAGGTGGATCGGTGTCACGGGAGTCACTACACTGATCAGAGTTACCTTCCTTCAGACGGGAGGCCTTGGAGACAGGAGTCTGAAGCTCCCCACTGCTGTTGAGCACGTCGTCCATGGAGCGCTTGGAGGCGGAGACAGCATGAGGATCACAGCCGGAGCGGGGTGTGGAGGGCGGGCCGGGGACCACCAAGGCAGGTAACTGCCTCTGTCCAGCCGAATGAGACAGGCAGGGCCAGGTGTCGTTAGCCTGCTCGTCTTCCTCACTCATTCGAAGGTCTTCCTCTACCCCAGGGAAAGGGCCTGGGCCCGTGTAGCTCATGGCGCCCTACCTCTTGGCGGCGGCACCACGAAAAACAGGCTGAGTCCACTCGCGACAGACTTGTACTTCCAGACAGTAGGTAAGGGTATGGGGGAGTGTACGAGCAGGTGAGAGGCAACGTCCACTCACCACCGTGTCTCCACAGAGACTGGGAGAGAGAGAGAGAAGAAAATAATCACAAAACATGAATAAACGAACATGTTTCTACAATTATTGACGAAGAAAAATTATGACAATAAGAACATTAAACAAAATATAAAAACGATACACTGGAATTGCTGATGCCTCCTTGCAAGTGTTCCGGCAATATCGTCGCCTTGGGCAAGATTTCTCCACCATGCTGGACTTACAACACAACACCCACAAGTGACAACAAAAGTACATAACACACCACCTCAACAAGACACTACCTTGACAGAAACAAGCAATAGTCTTGAACACACACACAGCTATACACGTAAGCAGGCCACGACACTCACGCAGCGCCACGCCACAAGGTCTTACGCCCACCATAGCGACCGCTCATAGTTAAGGCATTGATATTTTGTCGATCAATGTTTGTGGGTTAAAATTTAAATTACCATTAAAAGAGTTATTGTATTTATCATGAACTATGATGTAGTGTGCATGTGTGAAACCAAGTGTGATGCTGATATGAACAACACAAGGAATGTTATGAAAACAGTGAATTTGATATAGTCTATAAGAACAGGCACGCCGTAAGTAAATCGCACGCACGACTTTTAAATCTGGAGGTCTCTTAATTGCTTTAAGACACGCTATGAATATTAGATGGCAATAAATCAAAAGTAGTGAAGAAACCTTTCTATCTGTATGCGTATATGGACGAGAGGTTGGTTTAGAGAAAAACTTGTTCATCACGTGTGTTTACATTCCCCCCAGTCACTCACGGTACGGCAAGCCACAACACTGTGATCAGATTGATGAATTATTTCTATCTAGTACTGACTGTTATCATGTTGTATGTGGTGACTTAAACGCCCATACTGGCACTTTGTCTGACGTTACTCAAATCAGTGAGGATACAGTTAGTAATCTACTAGCAGAAATTGATGTTAATTGTGTTTTAAGTTCCTCAGGTTGTTTACAGAATAGATTCAATCCAGATGGTACACCTAACAAGTTCTTACGGGAAGAAATTGGTTGAAGTGTGTAAAAATCATTATGTTATATTTAACGGAAGAATTGGTTATGATATGGGGATCGGAAAATACACTACCACCTACAATACAGCTATTGATAACGTTATTGATACGCACAATTTGTGCGTACATATTTTATAGCATGTGAAAATATTTAAGGTATTATAATTCAATCCATTGTATTCCGATGTAGAGTGGGCGCAAAAAAAATGTTACATTGCAATATTTCATCATGAAATGCCATTATTAAAACACATATAAATACATTTATATGGGTTTATTCATAAAAAAAAAACATGAAAACATATCATAAAGGAATATTTACAATATTTGGTCATATTTCCCTTGACCTTGATGACCTGCCTCATCCTCCGTGGCATGGAATCCTGGAATCAATCATGGAATTCCGCAGCAATTATGATGACAGAGACGCCCTGTTCGATTTTTGTGAAAGCCCTGGTCTTGTCCTCTCCCGTCATATGCTTCGAAGCCATCCTAGACAATCGTGGGCGGTGTGGAAGGGGGGGTCAAAAAGTACTTTGACGCAGTAAAATGAGCGTGGCTGGAGGGTGGAGCGGCACCCCCCCTCGTCAATGTCTGGCTCACGCTGAATGGCTGAGCTGCACACAACCTGTCTTACTAACCAATTACTACTGCCAGACGTACGATAAAACCGTTAAAAATTTACCGCGTTCTTTGAAACAGAAAATAATGTTACATATTTTTAATGTAACTTTTTTTTTTGCGCCAGAGGTGTCACATTTTTGTTTGCGCCCATTGTACACTGTGGTATACAGACTGTGTTATAATTGTCTTGCCTGGTGAGATAAGCATGTAAAGAGAGTAGTGAAGTGAATGAAGCATCCTGTGTAAGGCCGGGAAGATGGAAAAATGAGAGAAAGATTGAGTACGTGGGAAGTGTGGATGGTAACAAGAGTGAATGAGCTGCTTGGCGGAGTGGATGACATGACTGGTGATGACATAACTCACCAGTTAAAACTTGTGTTAGCAGATGTGCTTTAAAGATTTTTTTACAGAGAAATAAGAGCAAATATATAAAAAAGAGTAATAATGCCAATATGAAAGGATATGACAAACAGTGCTATATTGCTAGAAAAGTATTCCACAAAGCTAAAAAAAACATAATAAACATAAAAGTGTCACTTCGTAAAATACTATGATAGAGAAAAGTAAGAAATAAAAAAAAGAAATAACAAGGGCGAAGAATAAAGAAAATCTCAATATAGTCAACAACTAAGAGAAGTCAAAAGTAAAGATCCAAAGTTATATTGGAAAATATTAAAAGATGATCAAAGTAACAAAGAGAGTAAGATAATACATGGCGAATTTTACGACAATTTTAGATTGCTATTTACCGATGAAGACGACTATAATAACGAGGACATTAACTATGAAATCATTAGCGAGAACAACTCACCTATATTGAATAGTCCTATCACTTCTGATGAGATAAAAAGATGCATTAGTAAGTTGAACAATTTTAAATATCGTGGTGTTGATAGTATCATTAATGAATACATTAAATGCACGCAAGATTTATTGTGTCCCTTATACGTTAAACTTTTCAATAAGATATTTTGATACAGGTGTTTTTCCCCAAGAGTGGGCGACTGGTGTAATAGTGCCGTTATACACGAACAAGGGGGACGTTAACGACACGAACAATTACAGGGGAATTACTTCGTTAAGCTGTTTGTGAAAATTATTTGCATCCATTTTGAACGATCACCTTAAACAGTATTCTGAGGCTAATCATATAATTAATGAAACGCAGGCAGGTTTTAGGCAGGAATATTTTTCCCTGGACCACATATTTCTGCTCCAATCTTTCACTTGTTGAAGTGCAAGAAGAACTATTTTTTTTTTTATTGTTTGTAGATTACAAAAAGGCATTTGATATGGTGTGGAGAGGTTTATGGCAGGGATGGGGAACGTCCGGCCCGCGGGCCGTATTAGGCCCGCAAAGCCACTTCGTCAGGCCCTGCCAAGGCAACCACAGACGAGACTCTAAATTTAATATATCTCTGAGCTTTTTTTTCATAAAAACATAAATTGATATTAAGTGCATCATACTGATGAGGTAAATTTTGAAAATAGGCAGCTGTGTTCGGAACCACTTACTGCTGCCAGCAGTTCTTTTCAAAACTTACCCCCGCATAGAGTCGACTGCGTGCAGGCTGACCGACGCAAACCTGGAAAAACAGTTGCGAGTAGCAACATCATCAATATCAGCTAAAATCACACGTCTCACCAAAGAGAAGCAGTTCCAGCTATTGGAATAGGGGTGAGTTAAATGTTTGAACAAAAAAAGCAGGCTGATTGTTAAATGGTTAATTACGTGTGGCCCGCGAATGATGTCATGATTATCCAAATGACTCTTGGTAGTAAAATGGTTCCCCACCCCTGGTTTATGGTATAAACATGTTGGGGATGGTATTAATGGTAAATTGTTGAAGATTATTCATAATATGTACAATAATATTAAGTCTTGTGTAATGCTTGATCAACAACTGTGACACATTTACATGTAACATGGGTGAGACTGGGAGAAAACCTATCGCTACTACCATATGCTTTTTATGCCGTTGACTTACAAGAAAAGCTTATTGAATGTAATTGTAACTATTACATAATATGTACAATAATATTAAGTCTTGTGTAATGCTTGATCAACAACTGTGACACATTTACATGTAACATGGGTGTGAGACTGGGAGAAAACCTATCGCTACTGCCATATGCTTTTTATGCCGTTGACTTACAAGAAAAGCTTATTGAATGTAATTGTAACTATTTAGATTTCGATAATGATCTTCTGAATGTGTATTTAAGTTTATTAGTTTTGATGTATGCAGATGATGCAGTGGTGCTATGTAGTGGTGAGGCAAACATGAATCAGGGACTAACAGCTCTGCATAATTATTGTTCCGAGTGGAAATTAAAAGTTAACGGTAGTAAGACTAAAAGTGTAGCGTTCAGCCGAGGTGGAGAACAAACAAGTAATTACAATTTCCAATTTGGTGGTATGTTTATAATATCAACCATAATATGTTTATTTCAACCATCGAACCTATTCGATGGGCGGAGCCTACGTGATAATGATTCCGAGCCGTAAACAGTGGTGCCACCATGCTGGGATACAGGTAGGGAATGGGTATTTAGGATAACTGTGTACAATAGAGCGTGAAGTCGCGAAAGAAATGTAACCGATCCAAAAAATAATTGTTGGAGCATTACAGGGTTTTATTCTCTCCTATTTGTTGTAAGGCTAAGCTGCCGAAGATAGGCCCAAGCCTTCATGTGTTAAACTTGTTATATATTAGTAAATGGTCATGTTTTGTATTAAGTGGTTTGTAAGCCCCTTAATTCTAGGGCTGAGAACAAGAAAGGCCAATGTCACATATCTATATTTTGAGAAAAATGCATTTGCAATATTGCATCCTTTATTAAAAATCAAATAATAACAGCAAATTAAAGATTTTTTTCAGTAATTACTTAGATTATAGCCTATCATTTCCTATTAAAAGCATGTTATTATTACTTTGTATTCCGAAGAAAATAAATATGAGAATCCAAGTTTTAAAATTTCCATTTCCACAAACTCAAAAAAAACACTTTGGAATGAATATAGAGAGAGAATAATGCTCATTCAACGAAACTTTCAACTTAAACAGTATTTTTTTGTATATCTAATAGGATATCTATGAAATTCTTGTTTGAAATTAAAAAAAAAGCAAATGAATCTTTTGGATAAAAGAAAAAAAAAATGACTGACGATCCATTCCTATTAAAAAATATTTTTTTATATTTTGTAGATTACTCTAACCCATAAACTAAAAATCTGCAAAAAGCATACTGCCATTTTAGTTCAAAAAAAAAAAAAATCATTTTTAATGTCTTGAGCATAAACATTATGACATTAAAATGACAGTCAAACTTGGGTTTTATCATCTAAAAAACATCTTTCTGCAGCCTCTTCTCCCCGCGGCCCCTGTAGAAATGCCTCTTCCTGCAGAAAAAAAGTGGAAGGAGATCCATCAAATCCTTAAATTTTTTTGGTGGAATTTCATTGGTCCGTCTTAAAGCTGTGGGAAGACCCCTTTGGTGGTCTTCCCTTTCCCCCTTTCCCTTTCTCAAACAAAATGCTGGGGGTGTAGCATTTTGACAGAAGGAGTCCGCCATCTCTGGCCAATTTTTCATTTGCATGCTCCATCTCTTAATTTTTCCCCCGTTTATGGTTGTCCCTTGGGGTCTTTGTGGCGATTTACCGAGGGCCAAAACGCATTAAAATTTTTTAAGTTTTAAATCAGCTGTTTGATTTCAAACCCCATGTAACTTATTTTTTTTGTGGATGCTCTGATGGTTTGTGCTCCAGTCCCGTGGCACCTCAAAATTGCAGAAGTTATTTCTTATTTTTTCTATCAAGGCTGAGGTGTCTGCTGCCCGTGTGTTGGGCCCGGTTTTTAAAAAGGGAAATTTGTAATTTTTTTAAACCCTTTCTCAGGAACGTGCATAAGCATGGTGCAAAGAAATGGTTTTTTTTGGCCTCCACATGACACTGTAAAGCCTAAATCCTTAATGTCGTCTGGGAGTCCATTTAGCCATTTATTACAAGAACCTATTTCTTGGGCCCCCTCTTCTGCAACTGTTTCATCCCACACATGAGTGGGCTTTTTTTCCTCCAAACCATTCATAAAGGTTAAAATTTTTACACGCAAGTTGTCTCTTTGTAAACAATTCCGTCTGCAACATTGGGGACGGCAGTCTTTTTGGAGTCAAAGGATTTCGTAACAATTTCCCTTTTTTCTAGCGCAAAAATCTTTATCAACTCTCTTTTGTTTTAACCATCTCTGCCAATTTTTGGTGTTTTTTTTTCCTTCTTCAATGCAAAATTTTTTTATCCTCACCAGCAGTCATTAGGGATGCTTTAAAGTTCACATTTTTTACAGGTGTCCCAGGCTGGGGGATGGAAGGACAGATTGAAGTTTTATTGAACACTTTTCTATACATTGATTCTTTTTCTGGTAGTATGTTGTTTTCATGGCAGTATTCTTTGTATAGTCGATACATCTGAGCTATTGTGAGATCAGGATTTAATATTCCTTTCTGAGTCTGCCCTAGTATAGTTACTTTTCCAGGCTGGGAACTTGTTGATATGCTTCTTAATCATCCCGAGTGATTCTGGGGATATTTTCCTCTGTTTTCCATGTCTCCCTTTTCCATCTGGTGAAGCAATGCTACTTTCTGACTGTCGCATCTTTTCTGATATAATTCTAGCTTTCTTGAGTGTTATACCAAAAGTAGATAGAAACATTTTTTGGCACACTTCTTTATCAGGTACTGCTTCTTTCTTCTTAAGAAAGTAGTGCCTTGTAAATTTTCTTCTGCTTTCCCTTTCTTCGTTGCGTCGCAACCTCTGAGTTTTCTTCTTTTCTTCTTTTATGAAACCACAGAGGATTTGATTTTGTGCTTCTGGTGTCGCATATCTGTATTCTTGGTATATCATCCTTCGATCCTCTTCTGTAAACTTCTCATAGCACTTTTTCCGACAGCTTTCCCGGCATGGGCTTCTCATAGGTTGACCTACAACCAATTTTCCTGTAGTGGAAATATACTCTTCTCCTCTTGCCTTCTTTTTACGAACATTTCTCTTCCACAGTAAGGGTTGCCTTGGCCGTTTTCTACTCCGATGTCTTCCAGCTGTTGGTACATCACCTATTTTAAGAGAAATAAATAAAGTTTGCAGAAAAAATAAATAAAGATAATAATACTAAACTCAACTTTATATTAGCTATTCGTTAGATGTTTTAGCATATTAACGTAATTCGTAAGAATTGGTAATATGTGAGGCTAAAAAGCTCAAGCTCTATATTATTCATGAGGCCGCCTACGTGTAACTTCAGAATAGTATTGTATTACCTTGGAGGGATTCCTTCTCTTCATCAGATTCATTTGAAGACGGTTTGTAGTCTTTATCATTAACAGAATCATCTGTATCACTATCCTCCATAATGACGAACTGCTACGAAGGCTGCTAGAGGGAGACTGGAGGGAGGGAGGCGGGAGACGTGGGCTGTCAGGGGAACTGTGGCTAGCGTGTCCGTTCATGTTTCAGCCTGCCAAGTTCTGATGTGCCTCAACGGGCATTCACTGATATCCCACATGTTATTACTACTAGTTTTGTTATGGATAATAATAGGTAATACAACCCCATTAATAACAGTAAAAATGGTTAGAAATATTATTTGAAAAATTTAGTACGTATATGAGTTATCAACAGCATAGCGTGCAAGAAAGGCTGAAGTTGACAATGGCCTCTCAGCTCAGCCCTCTATGGTTCAAATAACTGAATGCAAGAAGGGCCAATCTCTATATTAGCCCTTCTAGCATAAATATTTTTGATTCATCACTCGACTTTGGCTCAGAATAGAGCGCTCTTGTGGCTCCCATGACGCATAAACGACATTGGCCTTTCTTGCAATGATAGATACATAAATTTCCAGTTCGGTGGTGGACTTATCTCAAATTAGCCATTTTTTGACATTAGCCCTTCTAATTCTCAGCCCTAGAATTAAACCTACTCCACGGCCTTATTTAGTATTTACACATTCCGCCAGCGTCATCTGAGCCGCTACCAATCCCATTTCTGTCGGTGACGCCCACGAAAGCTTTGGAAGCCGCATCCCCAGGTTTACCCATCTCATTTATTCAAATATAAATCTTATTAGAGTTTTGTATTAGCTAACCCCCCTCACATTTTCATATAACGTATATTTTACGAACGTTCCATACGTTATAAAAGACTACTCTCTCACAACGTAGAATTTACGTAATGTATTTGCTGGGTCGTAGCGGGCCTCATTAGAGTTAGTCACGTTCAGATTTCCTTGGAAGTTTGGAAAACACCCTACAAGTGCGTGCCAATATTAATGCAGAGAAATGGCATGTGTTGCAATAGTTTGCTCCAACACAAGAAATGTCATGCTTACTTAGGAAACATATTTTACATACATAAACATACATACACACTCAGCTGCACAGGGACTGATTACGATGAAAATCTATCAGTCATTGGGGGCATACGCCGGGGGGCGCGTCGCCTCGCCCACCCTATACGACGCCACACCCGGGGATCACCACGCGCGAGTCCCCATGCTCCCGATGGCAATGAATATGTCAATATGGTTAATGCACAAGACTGGTTTTGGGTTAATGAACACACGAAGCAAACGTGTCCTTTTTTTTACATATATATTTTTTGACGTTGTAGTATAGTGTTATATATTATTATAGTGTTATATATTATATAGTATAGTGTTGTAGTATAGTGTTATATACACTATATTCACAATCGATATATGAATATATGCAATAGAGCAGCGGTTCCCAAAGTTTTCCAGTACGTGACCCCTTTCAGTAGTACCAAACCTACCATGACCGCCACCTTTATAAGCCTTCCGAAATACTAATTAGGAACGTAAATAGTCGTACGACAAAGCCTAGATAAATAAAAATATAAATAAATCCCTATATATAAACAAATTTCCTCAAAATCTTGGACCCTCCATGACCCCCAAAAAAAGGTTCATGACCCATTTGGGGGTCACGACCCGAAGTTTGGGAACCGCTGCAATAGAAGAGTAAGGAGAGTGAGTGTCGCAAAAACACTCAGCGTCTGTGTCAGTTAGCTAGGCGACACCCTGAGCGGGACAGGGTAGTGACCTGAATAATGTAGGCCTATAGCGCCTCTAGGCAGTGACCTCCAGAGTTGGGATGGGATGCGCCTTGATCACTTCACTCCTCTAAACTTCTTCCTTTCTTATATCTTCTGTGGTAGTGGTGATATTCTGAAGGGGATCCCGAAGGCGGAGCTAATAAGAGTATTAGGGTTTATTACCAGAAGTGTTAAAAGTAGAAGTGCGGAAGTTATTCTAAAGCTTTATCTGGCTCTAGTCAGACCTCACCTAGACTATGCGGTTCAGTTTTGGTCTCCATATTACAGAATGGATATAGCCTCGTTAGAAACAGTGCAGAGAAGGATGACCAAAGTTATTCAAGGGATGCGTAACTTTAGTTATGCAAGGTGATTTAAGCTATTAAAGTTACACTCACTCGAATGACGCAGAGTAAGGGGCGATCTGATAGAAATTTTTAAGTGGATAAAGGGATTTAATAAAGGAGAGGTAAGAAAAGTTCTTACGGCTATTAACCAGGGTAGAATAAGAAGTAACGGATTCAAGCTGGAAAAGCGTAGATTTAAGAAAGAAACAGGGAAAAACTGGTTCACAAATAGGGTGGTGAATGATTGGCATGGACTCAGTAGGCAGGTAGTTAGTGCAGTCCTTAGAGAGCATTAAAGGGGCTAGATCAAATCATGGATGGGGATGGAAGGTGGATGTAGGTAGTGTTAGGTAACAGGAACTACCACGTGTAGACCTCACGGCCTCTTGTAGCTTCCTTATTTTCTTATGTTCTTATATATATATACTAGCCTCAAAGCCGCCCTCCGGGCGGACTTTTTGGCTAGCTCCTGCGGAGGGCTATTGGTGGGCCTTCGGCCACCACCTGTGTTAGGTGGGCCTTCGGCCCACCAAACACAGACTCTCCAGATAGCCCCTTCTAACTTTCCTGAAATCATGGATGTAGAAATGTATGTATTAACGCCAACCCATTCACATCACCCCCAACCCATTCACTCACCCATTACCCATCACCCCCAACCCATTCACTCACCCATTACCCATCACCCCCCACCCATTCACTCACCCATTACCCATCACCACACACTCATTCACTCACCCATTACCCATCACCCCCCACCTATTCCCTCACCCATCACCCATCACCCCCAACCCATCACCCCCCACCCATTCACTCACCCATTACCCATCACCACACACCCATTTACTCACCCATTACCCATCACCCCCCACCTATTCCCTCACCCATCACCCATCACCCCCAACCCATCACCCCCCACCCATTCACTCACCCATCACCCCACCCCATTACCCATCACCCCACCCATTCACTCACCCATTACCCATCACCCTACATCAAGGTTTCCTCAATTCTCGCAACCCACATTTTTTTTTCACAATTATCGCTAATAGGCTACTAAAAAAAAAAAAAAAAAAAAAAAAAGTGATCGGATCATCCCATAAGTGGGCTTATAATGTGCCCCTGGTCGAGCTGGTTCCAAAACTGTGCCATATGATAAGATTGTGCCACGGGGGCGGAACTTAGCGCGGACACACACACACACACACAGACACACACACACACACACAGACAGACACACTTTCGCTTATATATTATAGATATAGATATATACATATATATATATATATATATATATATATATATATAATATATATATATATATATATATATATATACTAGCCGCAAAGCCGCCCTCCGGGCGGACTTTTTGGCTAGCTCCTGCGGAGGGCTATTGGTGGTGGGCCTTCGGCCCACCAAACACGGACTCTCCAGATAGCCCCTTCTAACTTTCCTGAAATCATGGATGTAGAAATGTATGTACTCCCCCCACCCATTCACTCACCCATTACCCATCACCCCCACCCATTCACTCACCCATTACCCATCACCCCCCACCCATTCACTCACCCATTACCCATCACCACACACCCATTCACTCACCCATTACCCATCACCCCCCACCTATTCCCTCACCCATCACCCATCACCCCCAACCCATCACCCCCCACCCATTCACTCACCCATCACCCCACACCCATTACCCATCACCCCACCCATTCACTCACCCATTACCCATCACCCTACATCAAGGTTTCCTCAATTCTCGCAACCCACTTTTTTTCACAATTATCGCTAATAGGCTGCTAAAAAAAAAAAAAAGTGATCGAATCATCTCATAAGTGGGCTTAAAACCTTCCCCTGGTCAACCCGGTTCCAAAAATGTGCCATATGATGTGATTGCGCCACGGGGGGCGGAACCTATACCACACACACACACACACAGACAGACAGACACACTTTCGCTTATATATATATATATATATATATATATATATATATATATATATATATATATATATATATATATATATATATATATATATATATATATATATATATATATATAAATATATATATATATATATATATTGGGCGCAAAAAAAAATGTTACATTGCAATATTTCATCATAAAATGGCATAATTAAAACACATATAAATACATTTAAATGGATTTATTCATAGAAAAACATGAAAATATATCATAAAGGAATATTTACACTAATATTTGGTCATATTTCCCTTGACCTTGATGACCTGCCTCATCCTCCGTGGCATGGAATCCTGGAATCCTGGAATCAATCATGGAATTCCGCAGCAATTATGATGACAGAGACGCCCTGTTCGATTTTTGTGAAAGCCCTGGTCTTGTCCTCTCCCGTCATATGCTTCGAAGCCATCCTAGACAATCGTGGGCGGTGTGGAAGGGGGGGTCAAAAAGTACTTTGACGCAGTAAAATGAGCGTGGCTGGAGGGTGGAGCGGCACCCCCCCTCGTCAATGTCTGGCTCACGCTGAATGGCTGAGCTGCACACAACCTGTCCTACTATCCAAATACTACTGTCAGACGTACGATAAAACCGTTAAAAAATTTTCGTCACAAATGTGCCATGTAAAAAAAAAATCCGCGATAAGCGTCACATTTTTTTGGCGCCCATTTTGTGTATATATATATATATATATATATATATATATATATATATATATATATATATATATATATATATATATATTGGTGTAGCTAGGCAGGATATTTTCTCTTTTAAACAAACGATGTTGAAAGCTGCCGAACAATCTCTTTTATTAAGTTTTTTGTGTACGGTTTCTATTACTCGTACAAGTTTTTTATTTTCTTCTGTTAAAAGATTCAGAAGTTCTCCTATTGGTTGCAACGTTTCGGAACTAACTCGTTCCATCTTCAGGCGTTTTTGGCTTCTAGTCTGCGAATGATCTGCGTATAGAACAGAACAGAATAATATAGAAAATATATAGAGTGGAAGATGGGATAGGGGGCAAGTAATAGGGGGGAGAAGAGAAGATAATATTAGTATTAGAGAAAGACACAGAGGCTTAACTCTGTGTGCCGTGAGGGCGAGGACATGGGGCAAAAACATGACTTGGGCTGGTGAGACAAGGAGTCAGATGGTTGTTTTAGGGGATCTTAGAAGGCTGCATCGTTATGTGGTGTTATGAGGGTGATCTTAGGAGGTGTGTTGGTAAGAGGAAGGAGGCATTTTGGTGTTTGTTTATGTGAAGGTGAGAAGATCTTTGTATTTAGGAGGAGACGTGTAATATGTTGTTGGCGGATCAAAAAAAAATTGTGCCAGTTTTAATGCGCTCTGATTGGCTGTTTGGGTTGAGGGAGTTTTGTGAGACACGGGATGAAGGCAGAAGGACAAGGTTTGTGATGCTGCTCTCTGATTGGCCGAATAGAGTTGTGTGGTGTTCCTCAGTGAAGGAGAGAGAGTGAGACGTATGGCAGTAATGCTTAGTGAGGGAATAAAGATTTAGTTAGCAAAATGGAGTCGTGTAGGAAATTCAGTAAATAAAAGGGCGAGGGAGAAGGATTTAATTTATGTAAGGATAGCTTCAGGAAGGATATGTATGTCTTGGTCAAGGAGAGATAGAGTGAGGGGGTTGGCACGATGGCGGCTGAGACGGGTAAGTTTATCCTTGAACTGGGGGCGAATAAGGGAATATTTCTCAATTTGTTTGATTGTTTTATTATGCCATACGATATTAAGGGAACGGCGATTAGTTGCGACATGGAGGGATTCTGATGTAGTAAATTCATACCATTTAGGCCCAGTTGCAAGAAATGGACGTTTTCCATCGAGTACACGATAGTGAGTGGGGCGCCCGACTGTCGTGATACTCCATTGATGAGTTTCATGAACGGCTGATTTTGCCCCCATCGGCATGATGTCCCGACGTCGGGAGCGAGGTGTACCAACCCATGCGATAAATAAAATGATAATATTTACTACTATAAATAAATTTACTCCTGTCATTTCTATCATGAATTATTCTTTTCTATAGCATAAAAATAAAGTAATACTTGTATTAGCAATGCTGTTTTCAATAGTAAGAGGCGGTACAAAAAGATTTCAAAAGTTCTGAGGTTGGTTATTTGAGTTACCATGACAACGCCAGGCTGGCGTGCCAGCTGAACCTCCTCCTCATATATCTCTCTCTCTCTCATGGTTACAATTCATTTGCGTTTCTAGATGATTTTAGTCAGTAATGTTTAGCCATATTACTTATTATCATTTCGAAATGGTAACTGCATACAATCGTACATTCAATCATAGTTTAAGTCTGTTCACTCCCAGCGGGAATACCGAGCGGGTATTAGTATATTGTTTAGGGCTGCAAGGATTCGTTGAGGAACCATATTGCCCTGGTGATGTCCTACGATGCGTTCACAGGCGTGATAGTTGATCAGTCTTCTTCAGGAAGACACAGGTAAGGTAGATGACAACGTATCGTTATGAGGTGTGGATGGACTCCGCCCGCCTGCCCGCCCGCCCCATATCGCTCATCGCTGTCAATAGGTGGCGCGGACATCCACCCGCTTGTCTTGAGTTCACGGCAACTGAACATTATGAATTAGCTGCCTTTTTGGCTTAGTAACCGCGTTGATTCTTCCCCAGAAATGTGTCACATATTGAATATGTTGATTATTGATCTTCAATGGAAGTATTTAATAATATATAATGCTCATCGATCATCTCGTCGGTAGGGGGTTACCGCCCGACGATTTTTGCCCGATGGGGCCCACGATGGGGATGAAATGGCGCTGTTCTTGAACTAGAGGTGTCGGGCATTTCCACGCCGGGACCCTATAGGGAGCACGATAAGACCTTCTTGCAACTGGGCCTTAGTGTCGTGTATCCATCTTAAAGCGCTATTCTGTATTCTCTGAAGGAGCTTGGTGTTTGATATTGCAGAGAGTTTAAGAGCCATAGGGCAGTAAGTAAGGAGAGGAAGAATAAAGGCGTTGTAGAGGTGTTTTTTGGTTTTCAGGGAGGCTGAGCGGAAGCGGTATAGAGAGGAGAGGGCCTTTTTTGCTATTGCCTGTTTTGTTTTTGTGCTGGTTGAATCTAAGGTTATTATCAATATTGAGCCAATATTGAGATTGTGGTGGTTTTGGTGATGGATATGGGGACAGGATGGGGTAGGATTGAGTTATGGTAGAGGATGCGGGGGGTGTTAGATCTTATGTTGAAATAAGTGGCTTTAGTCTTGTCAGGATGGGAGTGGATTAGCCATTTCAGCTCCCACAAGGACAATACATCTAGTTCGCGTTGCATGCGGGTTGTCAAAGCGTCTAGCGTGCATGCGCGTGTGAGGGCAGTCACGTCGTCAGCGTATTGGATGTACATTGAGACAGGGTGAGAAGTGTCGGGAATGTCATGTGTATACATGTTATAAAGTAGGGGAGCTAAGGCCCAGTTGCAAGAAGGTCTTATCGTGCTCCCTATAGGGTCCCGGCGTGGAAATGCCCGACACCTCTAGTTCAAGAACAGCGCCATTTCATCCCCATCGTGGGCCCCATCGGGCAAAAATCGTCGGGCGGTAACCCCCTACCGACGAGATGATCGATGAGCATTATATATTATTAAATACTTCCATTGAAGATCAATAATCAACATATTCAATATGTGACACATTTCTGGGGAAGAATCAACGCGGTTACTAAGCCAAAAAGGCAGCTAATTCATAATGTTCAGTTGCCGTGAACTCAAGACAAGCGGGTGGATGTCCGCGCCACCTATTGACAGCGATGAGCGATATGGGGCGGGCGGGCAGGCGGGCGGAGTCCATCCACACCTCATAACGATACGTTGTCATCTACCTTACCTGTGTCTTCCTGAAGAAGACTGATCAACTATCACGCCTGTGAACGCATCGTAGGACATCACCAGGGCAATATGGTTCCTCAACGAATCCTTGCAGCCCTAAACAATATACTAATACCCGCTCGGTATTCCCGCTGGGAGTGAACAGACTTAAACTATGATTGAATGTACGATTGTATGCAGTTACCATTTCGAAATTATAATAAGTAATATGGCTAAACATTACTGACTAAAATCATCTAGAAACGCAAATGAATTGTAACCATGAGAGAGAGAGAGAGAGAGAGAGAGAGAGAGAGAGAGAGAGAGAGAGAGAGAGAGAGAGAGAGAGAGAGAGAGAGAGAGAGATATGAGGAGGAGGTTCAGCTGGCACGCCAGCCTGGCGTTGTCATGGTAACTCAAATAACCAACCTCAGAACTTTTGAAATCTTTTTGTACCGCCTCTTACTATTGAAAACAGCATTGCTAATACAAGTATTACTTTATTTTTATGTTATAGAAAAGAATAATTCATGATAGAAATGACAGGAATGAATTTATTTATAGTAGTAAATATTATCATTCTATTTATCGCACGGGTTGGTACACCTCGCTCCCGACGTCGGGACATCATGCCGATGGGGGCAAAATCAGCCGTTCATGAAACTCATCAATGAAGTATCACGACAGTCGGGCGCCCCACTTACTATCGTTTACTCGATGGAAAACGTCCATTTCTTGCAACTGGGCCTTAGTAAGACCGAGCCTTGAGGGACACCGGCTTCGGGGGTAAAGAAATCTGATGTCTTTTTCAAGTGCAAGATTCTACTTTGTCTGTCAGTCAGCTAGTTGCAAAGTAATTTAATGAGTGGATTAGGTAGGTTAAAGTCGTGTAGAATCTTGTACTTGAGTCCTGTGTGCCAGACTGTGTCAAATGCTTTCTGCACGTCTTTTGTCACGATAAGCGTCTTATTTCTTGTGTGTCTGGAGGAGTCAACGTAGGTCAGGATGGTGTTTAGAGCGTCTTCTGTCGAGGTGCAGGGACGGAAACCAAATTGTGCCGGGGGGATGTAATTTTCAGTCTCTAGATGTGAACTGAGTCTGTAAGAAATTAAGCGTTCAAACGTCTTTCCAAGTCCGTCAAGTAAGCTAATGAGTCTGTAGCTGGAGGGATCTGTCGGGGGTTTGGAGGGCTTGGGTATAAGTCGTATGTTGGCTGTCTTGAATGGTATGGGGAAGTACCCGCATGCAAGGGAAGCATTGTAAAGGTTTGTGAGAGCCTCAATGGCGTTGGGAGGGAGTTTTCGGAGGGCGTGGTAGGTAAGGCCTGTCGGGCCGGGGGCACGTCACAGTGAGTAGCGGATAACTACTTTCACCTCGTCCGGGGTGAAAGGTAGAGTGAGATGTTGGTGAAGGTGATTATTATGGAGGTTCGCGTGGAGTATTCGTGGTTCATGTTGTATCAGTTCGTGTCCCTGTCGCATTCGCTGTTCAATATTATTAAAGTGTTGTATAACAGGAGGATGTTGTGTAGGTGAGTGTGGTCGAAAGATGTGTTCCCAGTGTTGTTTGAAAGCTTCGGCTACCTCACAGGGGTCTGAAATTTTATTGTTGTTTATTTGGAGATATTTGAAATGTTGTGTTGATGGTGAACCTTTTAGTGATCGTATTCGTGCCCAAAATTTGGAAGGAGTGGTGATTCTGTGTAATTCGGTGCGTTGTATGAGGTTGTGCCAGTGTTCATTGTGGTCTTCCTGTAGGCTGGCAAGTATGTGTCTCCGAAGAATATTGAGGTCCCAGAGCACTCTCTGGACGCGAAGCTGGTTGTGTGTGTAGCGGTGTTTGTAGCATGTGATGAGTCTGAGTGTTCGGTGTGAGGGCTTGAAGTCCCTGTAGGTGTTGTGGTGTACTGTGGGTGAGTGGGTGTTGACGGCATCCAGGATAGTGTCTTGGATTCTCTCGGCCTGTTGGTCAAGTGTCTCAGGTGTTTTACCTTCAAAGTTGTAGCGTAAGTCAGTCTCTTCAATAGTGGTCGTGAAATTGTCCCAGTCATGTCATATACCAACACACCTGTAACAGTGAAGAATGTGGATCTCACTCCTATATTGGTATGACTCGGACAAGACTGACGAGGCGACTTACATGCAATCTGAATAATGGAAATATTAAAAATCATTATGACACTGTACACAACTCCCGCCTGATAAGAGACGACTTGAACAAGAACACCATTATTCTCGATAAGGAACAAGACCCTCGCCGCCTTCTTACCTCGAAGCAATATACATCGCATTAAAACAGCCTAAAATCCCAATCCCTAGAGTCCCAGGCAGCAGGTGGCGTAAGTGGTTAAGCGATATTCGACCAGCTAGTCACCCTAGATGGTCGAATATCGCTTAACCACTTACGCCACCTGTTGCCTGCGACTCTAGACATGCTGGAGACTGAAAACAGAGAATCAGCGCGAGAAGGGTTAGGCCCGTCTGGCAGCGGGTGCCTCATATATACTATACTACAGTAAAACCCTTATAACTCGGCACGATAGGGGCTCTGGCTCTTGCCGAGTTATTCAATATGCCGAATTATGCAAATGACCTCCTCTGATATGGGTTTAAAAAAAATATATATATATATATAAATACAATAATGTTTTGGGATTACATCATACAGTTCTGTATTTCAAGAAGTTAGCTCCATCACGCAAGGGTGTCTCCAGCAGGAAGGGAATGAAATTGAAGAGCCTTTGCCTGCAGGAAAATGTCAAAAGGACAAAAAGACTTTATGCGACTGAGGATATGCCGAGTGTAAGCAAAGAGATGCAGTTATAACTCGGCAATATGCCAAGATACATTATTTGTTGCCTACTTTCTGTTTACATGTTCACACAAGAAGTTGTGAGGGCATGATATGCTGGGTTGTGAGGGCATGATATGCTGAGAATCCATGCTATGCATGGATTCACCAAGGGTAGGTCATGTCTCACCAATTTATTGAGTTTTTATAGGAAAGTTTATGAGACGGCAGATAATGATAAGGATTATGATATAATATATTTGGACTTTAGTAAGGCATTTGACAAAGTACCACACGAGCGACTCTTAAATAAGGTTAGGGCTCATGGTATAGATGGGAAGGTTCTTCATTGGATCAGAGCTTGGCTAAGTAATAGGCAACAAAGGGTTACAATTAATGGTTCCAAATCTGAATGGGGACTGGTGACAAGTGGAGTTCCACAAGGGTCTGTTTTGGGCCCATTACTATTTTTGATTTACATCAACGACTTGGATAGTGGGATTAGCAGTGATATCAGCAAGTTTGCTGATGATACTAAGTTAGGTAGGATTATTGGATCACAGTCTGACGTAAACATATTGCAGGGAGACTTAGATAAACTTAACGAGTGGGCAGTCAGATGGCAGATGGAATTTAATATTGATAAATGTAGCGTTATGAATGTTGGTAGAAAAAACCCTGGTAATAGATACACCATAAGCAATGTATCGCTGAAAAGATCAGAAGGTGAAAAAGATCTTGGAGTGAGGGACCTCCGACCTAGGAAACAATGTATTGAGGCCAGAAATAGAGCTAATAGAGTATTAGGATTCATTACCAGAAGTGTTAAAAGTAGAAGTGCGGAAGTTATTCTAAAGCTTTATCTGGCTCTAGTCAGGCCTCACCTAGACTATGCAGTTCAGTTTTGGTCTCCATATTACAGGATGGATATAGTGTTGTTAGAAAAAGTGCAGAGAAGGATGACCAAAATGATACAAGGGATGCGTAACTTTAGTTATGAGAGGAGATTGAAGTTATTAAAATTACACTCACTCGAGAGACGCAGAGTAAGGGGCGATCTGATAGAAGTTTTTAAGTGGATAAAGGGATTTAATAAAGGAGAGGTAGGAAAAGTTCTTACGGCTTTTAACCAGGGTAGAACAAGAAGTAACGGATTCAAGCTGGAAAAGCGTAGATTTAGAAAGGAAATAGGGAAAAACTGGTTCACAAATAGGGTGGTGAATGAATGGAATGGTCTCAGTAGACAGGTAGTTAGTGCGGAGTCATTAGGGAGCTTTAAAGGGGAGCTGGATAAGTTCATGGATGGGGTGAAAGGTGGATGTAGGTAGTGTTTAGGTGACAGGAACTACCACGTGTAGGCCTCGCGGCCTCTTGTAGCTTCCTTATTTTCTTATGTTCTTATGTTCTTATGAGTGAAAACCAAGAGATGCCGTTTAGGGGAGGCGGTAGCAGAGTGGTTAGCGTCACCGGGTGGTGTCTCGAAGACCGAGTTCGACACGAGTGAGCCCTATGAATCCTAAAATCTTTCCGCACGGTGAGTGGCTAAGAACACCCACATGCCCGTCCATTAAAATCTTACCTTCGGTCTGAGTGCATCGGAGGACACCAGGGCCTGCGCATGAGCCTCTATTAAGGCGTCACTATAGCAATCAGCCTGGCGCAGACTAGTACGAGGGCCAACATCACGCCGTCAAGGAGCCTAGGGACCACCACTGAGCCCTCAAGGTCACTCCTTAGGGCCCTTAGGCATAGATGTCACTCCATAAAGGCCAAAGGATAAACTTGTTTTAGACCTTGCAAGAAAAGTTATATCAAATTCCGAGTTATATAAATTACCGGTTATAAGGATTTTAGGTATATATTAGTGAGCTTTGGATAATGGATGGGCTCCTTCTGGGCATTAAGTATGTGCCCCCCTGGTTACATGGCTCCTGTCCTCATCATGCCTGGTCTGCCATCAGTAATCCTAGTCCAGTGTCTTCCAGCGCTTTAGTGCTTTTATGATGAGCAAAGGAAAGAAGGACCTGCTAATCTGGCATTAGGCCCATTGTCATAGCGCCAGCTGCCAGGTGCATGGAAAATGGTGCTCCATCGTCTTGAGGCCTACCTGTATACACTGGCCAACCAGTTCAGCTATAAGAAAGGCCTTGGCACTGAGATGCGTGTGTGGACATTGAAGAATATAATTAATTACAACACTTCCAGAAATTCACCTGTTTATCTGTGTTTCCTGGATGCCAGAAAGGTGTTTGACAAAAGTGAATTACTGGAAGCTCTTTCATAAACTTCTCGTCAGGGGTACACCTGGGTACATTGTTAATTTATTAATGTACTGGTACACTACCCAGAAATGTACTGTTAAGTGGGGTAATTCCTTCTCGCTGTCCTTTAGTACTGCCAATGGTATTCGGCAGGTGGGGATTTTATCTCCCTACCTGCACAATGTGTACACGGATGATCTCAGTGCCAACCTTCGTGATATAGGTATCGGCTGCCACATACATGATAGGTGCATCAACTCACTGAGCTATGCTGATGGTATGGTACTGCTCGTACCCACTGCGGATGCGTTGCAGGACCTTATCAATGTGTGTCAGGTGTATGCTGCCAAGCATGACATTGTCTACAACACCACTAAGACAGAGTGCATGGTAGTATCACAGGCACGCACTCAGGTGAATTACCTCAAAACAGAATGGCTCGGTGAGTCTGCCCTCACTTTTGTGGATAGATTCGCATACTTAGGCCATGTTATATCCCACGACATGACTGATGATGATGATATCATCAAGCAGACCACCAAGCTTCTTGTCGTGGGAAATACTCTACGGAAGAAATTTTCCTACTGTAGCAGAGAAGTGAAGATGAAGTTATTCTGGAGTCACTGCTACTCTATATACTGCAACTCGCTGTGGTCGCGGTTCAAGGTGGCCACTCTGAACCTGTCACAATAACATCCTTAAGAGGCTTCTGGGGCTGCCCAGGTGGTGCAGCTCGTCCCTGGCTTTCGCTAGGAACGGGGTGAACAATCTGGATGCGATCCGTCGACACTCCGTGTTCAGCATAAGGAGTAAGGTGGAGTTTTCTACGAACACCATTA
>JACEEZ010001919.1:97500-112500 GCA_016584305.1 Chionoecetes opilio
TGTGAGCCCCCGCCCCCTCTCTATCTTGGACAGCATGAGAACAAGTAGAGTTATACCAAGGTTGACGGGCTTTAGGATTAGAGAAAGTGTGTGGAATGTACGCCTCCATGCCAGAGAGTAATACTGCCTTAGGCCTTAGGTCACTTAGCTGAGTTGAAATGCCAGAAGCACCTCCGACTTAGGTGGGTCCCGAGGCGGCACCGGAGCGATAGGACAGGTTACAGAAATAAGATTGTGATCGGAAGAACCCAACGTTGAGAATTGTTTTACAGTGTAAGCAGAAGTGTTAGTAGTTAGGAAAATATCAAGAACGTTGTGCGTGTCTCCATGGCGGGCAGGAATACGAGTAGGGTGCTGCACCAGCTGCTCTAGGTTTTGGAGGATAAAAAAGCTGTAGGCTTGTTCACCAGGTTGGTCAGTGAAAGAAGATGATAACTAATACTGGTGGTAAACATTGAAATCGGCAGGGATGAAAATTTCTGCTAAAAGAAAAATGAGATGAGATGTGCTCCACTTTTGATGTTAAATTGTCGAAGAATTTTACATAGTCCGAGGAGTTAGGTGAGAGATATACAGCACAGATAAATTTAGTAAGAGAGTGACATTGAAGTCGAAGCCAGATGGTAGAAAATTCGTAAGATTCAAAACCGTGGGCACGAGAGCAAGTGATGTCGTTGCGCACACACACATATATATATACTAGCCGCAAAGCCGCCCTACGGGCGGACTTTTTGGCTAGCTCCTGCGGAGGGCTATTGGTGGGACTACGGCCCACCACCGCTCACGCCGCCCCCCTGTGTCCTCCGATGCACTCGCAATCGAAGGTAGAGTTGATGGGCAGGGCATGTGGGTGTTCTTAGGCCACTCGATGGTGCAGAAAGGTTTTGGGTTTCTTCGGGGATCGAACTCGGGTCACCGAGAACGCCAGTTGGAGACGCTAACCACTCCGCTATCGCCTCCCCCTTATATGTATATATATATATATATATATATATATATATATATATATATATATATATATATATATATATATTATATATATATATATATATTATGAATGTATATATATATATATATATATTATATATATATACATATATATATATATGTATATATATAATATTATATATATTAATATATATATATATATATATAAGCTTATATATATAATATATATATATATAATATATATATATATATATATATATATATATATATATATATATATAAGCGAAAGTGTGTCAGTCTGTCTGTCTGTCTGTGTGTGTGTGTGTGTGTGTGTGTGTGTGTGTGTGTGTGTGTGTGTGTGTGTGTGTGTGTGTGTGTGTGTGTGTGTGTGTGTGTGGTATAGGTTCCGCCCCCCATGGCCCAATTCCATCATATGGCACATTTTTGGAACCAGGACGACCAGGGGAAGGTTTTACGCCCACTTATGAGATGATCGTTTACTTTTTTTTTTTTTTTTTTTTAGCAGCCTATTAGCGAGAATGTGCAAAAAAAAGTGGGTTACGAGAATTGAGGAAACCTTGATGTAGGGATGAGGGTAAAGGGGGGGGAGTTGAATGGGGGGTGGGGGGGTGATGGGTAAGGGGGGGGGTGTGGGGGGTGAGTGAGGGGGGGAGTGAAATGGGGGGGGGGTGATGGGTTGGGGGGGGGTTGATGGGTGATGGGTGGGGAGGGAAATAGGGTGGGGGGTGATGGGTAATGGGTTTGATTTTGAAAAATTTGGGGTGGTGTGTGGTTAAAATGGGTAATTTTTTTGGGAGTGAGTTTTGGAATGGGTGGGGGGGGTGGGGAATGGGGGGGGGGGGTAAATTGGGTGGGGGGGGGAATGGGGTTGGTTTTGGGGGGGGATTTGGTTAAATGAGGTGAGTGAAGGGGGTGGGGGTAAAAAACAAAAACATATTTTCTCCTTGGGTTTCGGAAATTAAAGGGGCTTTTTGAGAGAGCCTTTTGGGGGCCGATGGCCCACCCCGGGATTTCCAGAATTCAATGGCCCTAAAGAATCCTGCCTGCGCCACCACGGGCGAGGACCAACCATCAGAGCCCTCAAGTGAAACCTCCAGAGCCTACCATCCGAGCCCGGGTCACCACTGCCTACAGGCGCTATAAGCACAATTGTAAAAAAAAAAAATATATATCATATTACATATTATATAATATTTATATATATATATAATATATATTAATAATAAATATTAATATATATATATAAATATATATATATATATATATATATATAAATAATATATATATATATATATATATATATATAATAATTATATAAAATATACATATATATATTATTATATGTTATAATATATATATATAATAATATATATATATAAAATTTATATATATTAAATATATATATAATATATATATATAATATATCAAATATATATAATATATATATAATATATATATTATATTTTATATATATATAAAATATATATTAAATATATATATTATATATATATACATATAAATATATATATAGATATATAAAAAATATATAAATATTATAATTATAATATATTAGTATATATATATATATATATAATATAATATTATTAATAAATTTTTAATAATAATAATATATATATAATAAAATATAATTAAATAATTATAATACAATATAATAATTTAATATATATAATATTATATAATAATATATATAATAATAAAATATATAAAATTAAAATTATTTTTTAAATATATATAATATTATATATAAAATATAATAATATATAAAATATATATAAATATAAAATTTTATTATATATTATATATATATATATATATTTTAAAAATAAATTATATATGATATATAATATATATATATATTATATATATATTGTTATTTTATATATAGTATATTATATTATATATATAATTATAATATATATATATATTTATATTATATAATATATTTATATATATAATATATATATAATAATATATATAATATATATATAATAAAATATATGAATATATATATATATAATATATATTATATATATATATATATATATAAATAAATTATATTATATATAATAATATATTATATTATATATTATATAAATAATTATAATTAAATATATATATATTTTGTATAATTTATATTTTAAAATATATATATATAAAATATATTTATATTTACATATAATATATATAATATATAATAATATATATTTATATAATTCAGTAAATCTTCATTTTCTACCCATATAGTAGTTTTTAGTGTTACATATAAGTAACTAATAAAATCTTGGGCTCCTTTTGGGTGTTTTGTGAAGGTGGAATTGGCGGGTTTTAGGGTGGTCATTGGCGGACCACACTGCCCGACCTGGCAACCCTGTCAACACCACTGACTCACTTCCCTGCCGTGTTTAATTAAAAGAAGAGGGAGTCAGGTGGGAGCAGCAGTCCGGCAGTCACCTCATCGCTACAAAGAAGCTGGGACAAGCTTCTCTTTCTGGTTCAACACATCCTGAAATTATTCGCTGCCTCCACTTACTCAAAATGACTCTTCGGGTGTTCAGCATTATCCTCATTGCAACAGGTTTGTCTAACAGCACCCTTATTAAAACTACCTTGATATACCTTTGACAACAAGCACTGTTAATGTGTTTATGCCTACAAGGGGTTCTAATATTTTGATATATGGTAAGATGTACTACAGTTTGCTTGTTATATCAATTTATCTTTGGAATAGATTTTTGAGTTTCCAGTTTTCATTTGTCTTCCTTTCCTATGTGCACAGCATTGGTGGGCGTGTGGGCTGGAAAAGCTAAGGTAATCCCTAACATACACGTATCGAAGGAGCTGCCACCCAACCCTGAAGTGCAGCATATCTTAGACTCCATCAAGCCACAGGTAGTCCTTTTGTCGTTGGTATAAGATATGTAGAGAGCCAGCCAGCTTTTCAATGCCTAAACATAATGTTGACCAGTACTTAAGGGAAGAGTGCATGTTGATATAGTATTATTTTGTGTGTGTTGTAATGATAATTCACTGGTCAACACGATATTTCTGGCAAAAGGTTTTAAAACAAATTCTAACTGAATTTGGGCTGCTGATTACGAATATGAACTCAATTTTTGTCTATCACATCAGGATTTCGCGATATAGCATTTTTCAATTTTTGATGAAAATGACTCATCAGCCTATATATCGAAGGTTTCAAGATAAAAACACGTGATTTTTAGTAATACATTTTGTATATTCTTAATCAAGGAATTACAAAGATTACGAAGTCCATGTACAAGTAAATCAAATAGTGACAGAATTGAAATAGAAAATATAAACAATACATATATATGGTGCACAGATCAATGGCAAGTAGCAGTTATGTGAATTTTTTTTTCTTGGCTGATCTCTGATGTACAGCTTCTGGGTTGTCTCTCATCAAGCTCCAGCAATAATCCGCCATCATATGTGAGTCCCACCGGCCTTGATACCGTTCTTCCATTGTTTTAATGTCCTGATGAAAACGCTCCCCTTGTTCCTCGCTCACATCCCCAAGGTTCTCCGGAAACTTGTCCAAATGGCTGTGATAAATAGTGAATATACTCATTCTACATCCAAGATCTCGCAGGCTCATTAGTAGCTCTTCCACAATCTCTTCATAGTTGTCTGCTTTCTTATTCCCTAGAAAATTCTTCACCACATTACAAAATGCATTCCAAGCTCTTTCTTCTGTCTCATTCATTGATGTGATAAAATTTGGATCTCTCATTAGTGTTCTTATTTGAGGTCCATCAAATATTCCAGCCTTTCTCTTCTCTTCACTAAGACCAGGAAAAGTTGAACATATATAGCTGAAGCATTCTCCACTGTGATCAAGAGCTTTGACGAACTGCTTCATCAATCCAAGTTTTATGTGCAAGGGAGGAAAGACAATCTTCTTCCTATCCACTAGAGGATCATTGATGACATTCTTATCGCCAGATGCCAAACTCTGTCGCTGAGGCCATTCTTTTTTCACCCAATGCTCTGCTGTAGCTCTACTGTCCCAGTAACACAGAAAACAGGGGTATTTTGTGTACCCTCCTTGCTGACCTAAAAGAAAGTTAACCATTTTCAAATCGACACAAATTAACCACCCATGAACATGATATTGCAACCTCTCTAGGACAATCTTGATGTTGTTATATTCTTCTTTAAGTTTTACAGAATGACCTATTGGTACAGAGCCATACTTATTATTTCCATTGTGTAACAGAACACATTTCAAACTTCTTTTGGAACTGTCAATAAAAAGCCTCCAATCCCTTGAATCATATGCTAGCAGTCCCATAAAAAGAAGTAGCCCTTCTACATCAGTACAATAGACAAGCTGGCCATCTGAATGGAAGTACTTACGCAGTTCTGCTTCCCTGTTACGATAAAATGAGACACCTGTGCCGGGTTTCAGCATTCGATTCTCTTGCAGTCTTGAAGACAACAGTTCAGCAGACTCTTTTGGTAGATAAAGATCTCTAACCAAATCATTCAAAGCAGACTGAGTAAACAGAATTGGTTTGTCACAATCTTCATCAGATGGCTGAAAAATATCTGTAGTGTCTTCTTCATCAGTGGGAGCAGGTGAGCAGAGATCTGTTTCATCATTTTTTTGAAGCTCAGTAAATATTGGTACAGGTATTTCTTCACTATGGGTAACTGGTCGAATAGCTGAAGGGATACTTGGGTATTGCAAATATTTCTTGTTTTTCTTATTGAAACCTTTTACATTGACAAGGCAGAAATAGCAGTCATCTAAATGATTGCTTGGTTCTCTCCAAACCATAGGCACTCCAAACTTAAGTTTAGCCTTCTTTCCTTGAGACCATGATCTCAAAGTCTCAACACAGGTTTTGCACACTTTGTGAGGAGCCCAATGCTTGTCTTGGTCTCCAAGTGGTACTTTGAAGTACGCAAAATACACGCTCTTAACAAAGTCAGTAATGTTGCGCCTCTGAGTCTTCAAAGTAAAGCTTCCACAGATGTAGCAAAATATATTTGGATCATTTGAGCACTTTCTTCTGTGAGATGTAGAGGCCATTGTTAGAGCAGCAACACCAACTGCGGACAAATAAAAGAAAAAGAGTTGTTAGCTACCTGAGTTGTTCCTTGAATTTGCTACCCAACCACCTACACCTTAGGCATTGTTTCACAAAAAAGAAACAACAGGAGAAATACAATAAATAACTCAATTCAATGTAAAATTCAATAATAAAACACTACCTGCGGACGATTGCTGTGCAAGTTGAAATGAGTTTGTTTACTTTCGTATCATAAAGAATGGGAATGTTATGCATGTTCAAAGAAAACGAAGATATTCTCCAGTTTATTGGGAGACTGAATTAAAAATAAACCATATAATCCGGCCCTTTTGCTACGCTACTCAATAGAAGGATAAATTTTTCTTGAAATTCATGAAAATGGAATATATACCTATAGCGCAAAAACGTGATGTGATAGAGAAAATATAAGATCAGATTTGAATTCAGCACCCTCAAATTAGTCTAAAACTGTTCTTAAATTCCATGCCAGAACTTTTTTTTTTTTTTTTTGACCAGTGAATTATCAACGGTCCAAAAAAATCCATAGTCTTTGTCAAATAGACCTGAAAAAATCCCTTAGGGTCGGTCTTTGCCTGGCCAGCAACCTTAATCTCATAATTGTTCTTTGCTGCTCGCGTTAATCTCTTCACTGTCCAAGCCATTACGTTAAGCTGTTCTCTGCTCACCAGTCCAGCCTTGACCCTTAAGGATATGTTTCTTTTTACTCAAAAGTTGTGTTTTAAATTCTCAGGCATCCTATTTCGGGTCGTTTTTCCTTGATCTTATCGCCCTATAAGAAATATTATATAGCGCCCGTAGGAAGCTTGACCTCCAGGGCTTAGATGGGTGGGCCGGTCTTAGAGGCTCACTTGAGGGCTGTGATGGTTAGCCCTCGCCTGTGATGGCTTGGCAGGATTATTTCTAGTGGCGCTTGTGATTAGAGGAGCATGCTGCCCCTCTGTGTCATCCGATGCACTCGCCGTCGAAGGTAGAGTTAATGGGCAGCATGTGGGTGTTCTTCGGCCATTCGACGATTGCAGAAAGACTTTGGCACCTGGCTGTAATCGAATTGCGGAAAACCGATCTCGCCACTTGCAGGCGTTCACCACTCGGCTACCGCCCCCCAGGGGTCAACCGAGGCCCCCGGGATATACCGGGTAGTATCCCTGAGGCCGCGGGTCATCCCACCCCCGGCAGGACAAAAGCTCGGTTTATAAGATGCCGGTCCCACATGATTATGATCCGCAGTGTGTTCTAAATTATATATTTACTCTAATTTTATCAATTAATCGTTACAGATTGAGAAGGAACTACGTCATTTGTTCATTGAAATGTCCAAGCTGACACTGCTGGCCTACAGGGAAGTTTTATTTGGCCCGAAAAGGGAGGACTTGGATATACTTACCAAGGTAAGAGAGATATGGTATAGTTTTATTCATTCCTAAGTAAAAAAAAAATTTTTTGAGATTTACCCTTATTTAGTCATTAAGACGACACTGAAGCTATGGCTAAGACAATCTTTGAACAGTTTTGTAAGTTTAACCTTATATATTCATTGAGGTACGCACATCTAATGTAGGGTCTCTCTCTCTCTCTCTCTCTCTCTCCTCTCTCTCTCTCTTCTCCCCTCTCTCTCTCTCTCTTCTCTCCCCTCTCTCTCTCTCTCTCCTCTCTCTCTCTCCCCGTCTCTCTCTCTCTCAATGCCTTGCATTATGCTGTGCCTATTAATATATACTCTTTGCAGAAATAGAGTAGGGATGTTAAACTCATAAATAACATTTTTATAAAACGAAATACAATGTAACTTGAGAAATTGCAATAAATGTACGTAGGAAAAGGTGACTTTGCCAACGTATTTAATAGCTTCAGTAATTGTTTCGGTTAGAGTTGATATTTGTTTAATATTGTATGTACATTCAACAGTTACTATGGTAAAACATCAACAAACACTTGAAAATATAAGAAAACAATTATCTCATCCTATAAGATCTTAAGATTTAGATCCCTACAAGTGTAGCAGGCAGTGCACCCATACATGCATATCATAGCATCGAGCTATTCTCATATTCATTTACCTCACAGTTCATGTATGAAACAGATACACATAGACCCTTAGTATAGCTAAAACATTTATTTATGTGTACGTAATACCTAAGCAATCCATCAAGAGTCCTTGGTCTGCCTACAGGCGGACATCGGTATGAAGAGTGTGATTCATATCGACGTGGAGCAACCAGAACCTACAAAACATGAGATTCCACCTCCCACACTGCTGCACTACCAGTACCCCAAGAACGTTACAGATCCCATCACTTTCGATAGATTTTTGTAATGATAAGTCGTCGATGCAGTTTATTGTATTTGCAATCAAACACTGCTAATGAATGGAGCGACCTGGCTGATTGTATTGATTCGTATTTAATGCAAGTTTAGAACAATAAAAGTAGTGGAGGTCATTTTACGCCTGCCACCTCATTCCTTCCCAAATCACTAGATGTCAGCAAAACATTTGACTATTAACACCTTATCATTGTCATGTGTGGGCGATAAGTGGAGAGAGCAGCCACATGGTGGAGGGTGCCATCATGAAGAATAAAGATGCTAATTGCATAACTAAGTCTATCAAAATCCCTCACAGATGCGAAGTTGATATCTATTTTCATAAAAAAAATATACCATTGCAAGAGGTGGGGGAAAGTTGTTGAGAGGGGAAAATTCCCTTGAGTAAATGTGTCCTAGGGAAGGAGAGAGTGTCAGCAGGGAAATGGTTCTGGTGGGGGAGGGGGGGAATAGCCGTACACTTTTGATATTCTGTGTAATATAATAATATAATAATATACCTGGACTTTAGTAAGGCATTCGATAAGGTACTACACAAGCGACTCTTAAATAAGGTTAAGGCTAAGGCTAAGGTTAAGGGGCAGGTGACAAGTGGGGTTCCACAAGGGTCTGTTTTGGGTCCAATACTATTTTTGATTTACATCAACGACTTGGATAGTGGGATTAGCAGTGCTATCAAGAGGTTTGCTGATTATACTGAGGTAGGTAGGATTATTGGATCACAGTCTGATGTAAACATGATGCAGGTAGACTTAGATGAACTTAATGAGTCGGTACTCAGATGGATGATGGAATTTAATATTGATAATTGCAGCGTTATGAATGTTGGTAGAAAAAACCCTGGTAATAGATACATCATACGCAATGTGTCGCTGAGAAGATATGAGAGGTGATAAGGATCTGGAAGTGAGGGTGAGCCCAGACCTACGACCTAGGAAACAATGTATTGAAGCTAGAATTAGAGCTAATAGAGTGTTAAGATTCATTACCAGAAATGTTAAAAGTAGATGTGCTGAGGCATAGTAGAACTGGATGTGACACTCTCCAACGAAGCGTGCGGGACGCTGCAGTACTGTCCCCATAGCCAGTCTGCTGGCCCATTCACTTGCTGCATTTGACTATCATATAGACTGGTTTATCAGTATATATGATATACTGTATTCTTCGTAAATATTTGTTCTATAATATTATCAAATAAAAACTATTAAAAAACGCTAAAGAAATGCCATTACGAGACTCTGAAGAAATAAGCATTCACTTAAACTCTTCGCCATTTAAAACTTTGCGAGTCAACTTTTATCATGAAGGGTATCAATAGAAGCGCAATTTTATTAGCTTTCCATTGATATATTTGCTTTCATATAAATGAATTAGAACCATGCATAAATTAGCGTTAACTAAATAAAAAAAATCATCAATCGGGTAAATTTCCCGATTGATGAGGTTATTTATTTAGTTAACGTTAATTTATACATGATTCGTAATGTATTTGCTTTCGTAATGTATTTGTACGTAATGTATTTGCTGGATCGTAGCGGGCCACATTAGAGTTATAGTCACGTTCAGTCTTCCCTCAAAGTTTGGAAAACTCCCTACAAGTGCGTGCCAATATTCATGCAGATAAATGGCATGTGTTGCAATAAGTTTGCTCCAAGACAAGAAATGTCACGCTTACTTAGGAAACATACTTTACATACGTAAACATACATACACAGGTACTGATTACTGTTAACGGGTTTCATTAAAGATTGAATAATATTTTGATTATTTTCCAAAAACATTCAGTGTATGCAATTGAAGTAAACACCTTCCAAGTAATTAATTATCAGATACTGTTTACACAACTGAGGCCACTCAGCGCATAGCGCATGCCCCCATCATTACCCTTACCCATTTGCCTTCACACACTCATTCACCTATTCACCCACCCATGCTTTCATTCACTCACTCATTCACCCATTCTTCTCATTGAAATATATGACTGATCTGATGTTTATGCAGGTAAATGGTAAATATTCATTTAGTTGTCCTAAGCCGGTGCTTATTTGAGGCCCCGGGATATACCAGGCCTGTTCGATGGACGGAGCCTTCGGGAGAACGACTCCGAGCCGTAGACAGTGGTGCCACCATGCTAAGATACAGGTAGGGAATGGTATTTAGGATAACTGATTACAGTACAGCGTGGAGTCGCGAGAAAGAAGTGTCCCAGAGACCAAAGGTAACTGTTGGAGCATTAGTGGGTTTTTTCTCTTTTTTTACTGTAATGCTAAGCTACAGAAGATAGGCCCAATCCTTCCTATGTGTTAAACTTGTTATCTATTAGTAAAGGGTCATGTTTGTATTAAAGTGCTTTGTAAGCCACCTTAATGAAACCTACTCCACGGCCTTATTTAGTATTTCCACATTCCGCCAGCGTCATCTGAGCCGCTACCAATCCCATTTATGTCGGTGACGCCCACGAAAGCTTTGGAAGCTGCATCCCCAGGCTTAACCATCTCATTTATTCAAATATCAATCTTATTAGAGTTTTGTGTTAGTTAAACCCCCTCACATTTCCACATAATGTATATTCCACGAACTGTCCATGGGTTATTGTTATCAACGTGCTCCTGAGACAACTCGGGTTCAAGTTCGAGGGAGAAGCCGTGTGCTTGTTGTGGGGCTCAGGCCGAGACCCAGGCAGACAACGAGGGGCCAGAGAGACACGAGGGAGGCGCCGCGAGGGTCGGGCGAGGTTGAGCGCATGGAAAGGATCTCCGGCAGGTGGGTAGAGATATTGTCCCCTGTGGCTAAAGGCGCCTTGGTGAAAGGTAGCAGCTGGCTGTGTCCCTGTGTGTGTGCGCGGGCGTGAACGTGGCCGTGGGAAGGTCTCATCTCCCGCATCGACAGGATGTGGTGACTCTGGTATTGTATTAGACGCATAACAGTAACTGCAGTGATAGTGGAGGAACATTTGAGGCTGCGACAGTCGAGAAGTGACTGGGCCTATGAGGAGGAGCTGTTGTGTCTCGCGGTGGGCGTGAGGCTGTCTCTGTGTAGTACAATATAGTCTTGAAAAAGATGTGATTGTGTTATTCCGCATGTGCCTGTGTGTGTGTGTGTGCCGTGGTGATGATGTGCCAGTGTGGGGAGCCCGTCCTCAAGGCCTTAAGGGTATTCTTTGTTTTCGGTCCCGACTAAACACATAACCGGACTCAGCCCCTCCTCCCCATGCGTCTGAGGCCAGCCCAGTAAGGGAGGCAGGTTAGTTGGGCGGCTGGGGGAGCGGGTTTGTAACAGTGGTGTTATAAGTGTGGATGTTGTTGTGTGCTCTGGTCGGCGCCAAAGAGGTACGGGCACGGGCCTAGAGGTACGGCAGGCGCGCCAAGAGATACGGCACACCATGGAGCCCGGAGGTGTTGAACAGCCAACTCTGGCTGACATCTTGGGGGCATTACGAGTACAGGCGGAAATGACACGGGCTCAAACAGAAGCCATTGCCAGACAAACAGAAGCTGTTGACAGGTTTGACACGCGGGTGTGTGAAAGGTTCGACGCCCAGGCAAGGCTGATAAATGAGGGTCTGGAACGAGCATTGGGAGAGTGTGAGCGGCTAGAAAAGGACACTAAGACTTACTAGTAATTGTATGTCTAGGAAGTGTTAGCTAGACATGAAGTGTTTACCGTGTGTAGGTGTACACCATGTTGTCTTAAGTAATTGTATGTCTAGGAAGTGTTAGCTAGACATGAAGTGTCTTTATGTAGTTGTTTTAGTAGTAGCTATAGATATGTGTTAAATAAATGTTGAAAATTAAAAGCTGCGTGTGTCACAGCCCCACTAGTACGAATTCAGCATTTTTTTCAATACTCAAGTTCCAACCTGTAAGATAATGAACAGTGCAACTATTTGTCATAAGTTCCTTTGATTATTTGAATGAAAGTAACTAAGGCTTTGGGAACGACAGAATCAAACTCCTCTCGTGACTTCTGGCATCTAGCAAATAACATCTCTAACAATTTTTCTTCTACATCTTTCCCTCCTATGCTTCACCCAGATGGCTCCACAGCGGTCTCATCTATTTCTAAAGCTAATCTCTTCGCTCAAACCTTTGCTGAAAATTGTTTCTCCTCCTTCTGCACCCTCTGACTATATTATGCCTGTCATAAAAATCCTTCGTAATGATGTTTTCTTTGCCTTTTCGGGCCTAGATCCTCGGAAGGCTTACGGTCCTGACGGAGTCCCTCCTATTGTTCTCAAAAACTGTGCTTCCGTGCTTGCATCTGCCTGGTCAAACTTTTCCGTCTTTGTCTATCTACTTCCACCTTTCCTTCTTGCTGGAAGTTTGCTCACATCCAACCTGTTCCTAAGAAGGGTGACCGTTCTAATCCTTCAAACTACCGTCCTATAGCTTTGACTTCCTGCCTTTCTAAAGCTTTTGAATCTATACTTAATAAGAATATTCTTAAGCATCTATCTGCTCACAATCTTCTATCTGATCGTCAGTACGGTTTCCGTAGAGGGCGATCTACTGGCGATCTTCTAGCTTTCCTAACTGAATCTTGGTCATCCTCCTTTAGGGGTTTCGGTGAAACTTTTGCTGTTGCTCTTGACATATCAAAAGCCTTTGATACAGTCTGGCACAAATCTTTAATTTTCAAACTACCCTCATTCGGTTTCTATCCTTTTCTCTGTACCTTCATCTTAAGTTTCCTTTCAAAACGTTCTATTGCAGATACTGTAGACGGACATTGTTCTTCTTCTAAATATATCAACAGTAGTGTTTCTCAGGGTTCTGTCCTATCACCTACTCTCTTTCTATTATTATTCATTAATGATCTCCTAGGTATAACTCAAAGCCCTATCCACTCCTACGCTGATGATTCTACCCTGCATTTTTCAACGTCGTTTATTTGACGTCCAACACAACAAGAACTAAGTGATTCACGGAGAGATGCCACCGAGCGCCTAACTTCTGATCTTGCTATAATTTCTGATTGGGGCAAAGCAAACCTTGTTTAGTTCAATGCCTCAAAAACCCAATTTCTTCACCTATCTACTCGACAAAACCTACCAAATAACTATCCCCTCTTCTTCAATGACACTCAACTATTTCTTTCTTCTGCAATGAACATTCTTGGACTATCCTTTACTAAAAATCTGAACTGGAAATCTCACATCTCATCTCTTGCTAAAACAGCTTCTAAGAAGTTAGGTATCCTGTGGCGTCTGCGTCCTTTTTTTTCTCCCTCCCAGTTGCTTGCTCTCTCCAGGGGCCTTATCCGCCCATGTATGGAGTATGTCTCACAGGTAGGGGGAGGATCCACTCATACAGCTCTCCTAAACAGGGTTGAGTCAAAAGCGTTTCGTCTCATCAACTCCCCTCCTCTGACTGACTGTCTTCAATCTTTAAATCACCGCCGCAATGTTGCTTCTCTTGCTATCTTCTACCGTTATTTTCATGCTCACTGCTCTTCTGAACTTGCTGACTGCATGCCTCCCCCCTTCCCACGGCCTCGCTGCACAAGACTTTCAGCTCATTCTCGTTCCTATTCTGTCCATCTTCCTAATGCAAGAATTAATCAGTATCTTTACTCTTCCATCCCTTTCACTGGTAAACTTTAGAACTCTCTTCCTGTTTCTATTTTTCCACCTTCTTACGACTTAAATCTTTTCAAGAGAAGACACAAGAACACCTCCCGAACTAAATTGGCCCACCCCCCCTTTATTATCATACTGTCTTCTTTATAGGGACTGGCAACTAAGCAGGCTTTCTGTTACCTCTTTTTAGTGTGCCCTTGGCCAGTCCTTTGTGATGTAAAAAACAAAAAACAAAAAGAAAACTTGCTGATATCACTGGTAATTCCACTATCCAAGTCGTTGCTGTAATTCAAAAATAGTAATGGACCCAAAACAGACCCTTGTGGAATCTCACTTGTCAACTGCCCCCATTCAGATTTAGGACCATTAATTGTACGCCTATATCAACCATTTTCATAAAAATGTGCACTAACGACTCACTAAAAACCTCTTTGCATTCTTTTAATATTTTGGGATAAACTTCATCTGGTCCTGGTAACTTAAAATTCTTCATTTTCTGTATACCCTCTTCTACCATTTCCCAAGTTATCACAATATCTTTGAGTTTCTCCTCGTAGCTTCCTTTAAACATATGTTCACCATCATATGTTCATCATTGTAATGTGTGAGTGGTAAGTGGAGAGAGCAGCCAAATGGTGGAGGGTGCTATCATGAAGAATAAAGATGCTAAATGCCTAACCAAGTTTATCAAAATCCCACACAAATGCGAAGTTGATATCTATTTAAAAAAAAAAATATATATATATATATATATATATATATATATATATATAATATATATATATATATATATATATATATATATATATATATATTATACTATATAATATATATATATATATATATATATATATATATATATATATATATATATATATATATATATATATATATATATAATTTTATAATATATATATATATATTATATATATATATATATATATATAATATATATATATATTAGTGATGGACCGAATGTCTATTTTCCGTATTCGCGAATGCGAATGCGAATATTTGGTTTAAGTATTCGCGAAT
>JACEEZ010001919.1:120000-139369 GCA_016584305.1 Chionoecetes opilio
ATATCAGGCCTGTTCGATGGCCGGAGCTTACCTGATAACGACTCCGAGCCTCGACGACGAATCGTAAACAGGGGTGCCATCATGCTAGGATACAGGTAGGGAATGGATATTTAGGATAACTGTGTACAGTACAGCGCGGAGTCGCGAAAATGAAGTGGCCCAAAGACCAAAGGTAACTATTGGAGCATTAGTGGCTTTTTCTCTCTTTTATTTATGTAAAACTAAGCTACCGAAGATAGCTCAATCCTTCCTATGTGTTAAACTTGTTATATACTAGTAAATGGTCATGTTTTGTATTAAAGTGGTTTGTAAGCCCCTTAATTAAACCTACTCCATGGCCTTTTTTAGTATTTACACATTCCGCCAGGGTCATCTGAGCCGCTACCAATCCCATTTCTGTCGGTGACGCCCACGAAAGCTTTGGAAGCCGCATCCCCAGGTTTGCCCATCTCATTTATTCAGATATAAATCTTATTGTAGTTTTGTGTTAGCTAACCCTCCTCACATTTCCACATAATGTATATTTTACGAACTTTCCATACGTTATCAAAATACTACCCTCTCACAACGTACAGTTTACTTAATGTATTTGCTGGGTCGTAGCGGGCCTCATTAGAGTTAGTCACGTTCAGTTTTCCCTGGAAGTTTGGAAAACACCCTACAAGTGCGTGCCAATATTCATGCAAATAAATGGCATGTGTTGCAATATGTTTGTTCCAACACAAGAAATCTCACGCGTACTTACGAAACATATTTTACATACATAAACATACATATACAGGTACTGATTACGATAGCAATGAATATGTCGATATGGTTGATGCATAAGACTGGTATTGGGTTACTGAACATGCGAAGCAAAAGTGTCCTTTTTTTTACATTTCTGCCTTTTTTTGACGTTCTAGCTATATACAATATATTCACAATTGATATTTGAATATATGCAATGGAGAAAGGAGGGAGGGGTACTACCCCTTTAGGCCCCTGAGGAGAGCAAGGCTCTGAGAGAAGGGAAAAAAAGGACGCAGACGCCACAGGACACCTAACTTCTTAGAAGCTGTTTTAGCAAGAGATGAGTTATGAGATTTCTAGTTCAGTTTTTAGTAAAGGATAGTCCAAGAATGTTCATTGTAGAAGAAGGAGACAGTTGAGTGTCATTGAAGAAGAGGGGATAGTTATCTGGTAGGTTTTGACGAGTAGATAGGTGAATAAATTGGGTTTTTGAGGCATTGAACAAAACAAGGTTTGCTTTGCCCCAATCAGAAATTATAGAAAGATCAGAAGTTAGCCGCTCGGTGGAATCTCTCCGAAAATCACTTAGTTCCTGTTGAGTTGGACGCCTAGTAACGATGTTGAAAAATGCAGGGTAGAATCATCAGCGTAGGAGTGGATAGGACTTTAAGTTAGACTTAGAAGGTCATTATTGAATAATAGAAAGATAGTGGGTGATAGGGCAGAGCCTTGGGGAACACCACTATTGATAAATTTAGGAGAATAACAATGTCCGTCTACAGTAGCTGCAATATAACGGTTTGAAAGGAAACTTAAGATGAAGGTACAGAGAGAAAGATAGAAACCGAATGAGGGTAGTTTGGAAATTAAAGATTTGGGCCAGACTCTATCAAAGCGTTTGATATATCAAGGGCAACAGCAAAGGTTTCACCGAAACCCCTAAAGGAGGATGACCAAGATTCAGTTAAGAAAACTAGAAGATCGCCAGTAGATCGCCCTTAATGGAAACAATACTGACGATCAGATAGAAGATTTTGAGAAGATAAATGCTTAAAAATCTTCTTATTAAGTATAAATTCAAAAGCTTTAGAAAGGCAGGAAGTCAAAGCTATAGGACGGTAGTTTGAAGGATTAGAGCGGTCACCCTTCTTAGGAACAGGTTGGATGTGAGCAAACTTCCTGCAAGAAGGAAAGGTGGAAGTAGATAGACAAAGGCGGAAAAGTTTGATCAGGCAGATGCAAGCACAGAAGCACAGTTTTTGAGAACAATAGGAGGGACTCCGTCAGGACCGTAAGCCTTACGAGGATCTAGGCCAGAAAGGGGAAAAAAAAGCATCATTACGAAGGATCTTAATAACAGGCATAATATAGTCAGAGGGTGGAGGAGAAGGAGGAACAAGCCCTTCATCAACCAGAGTGGAATTTTCAGCAAAGGTTTGAGCGAAGAGTTCAGCTTTAGAAATACAGCTGTGGAGCCATCTGGGTGAAGCATAGGAGGGAAAGATGAAGAAGAAAAAGTGTTAGAGATGTTATTAGCTAGATGCCAGAAGTCACGAGAGGAATTCGATTCAGAAAGATATTGACATTTTCTATAGTTGAAGGAATTTTTGGTAAGTTGAAGTAAAGATTTGGAATGATTACGAGCAGAAATATAAAGGGCATGAGTTTCAGGAGATGAATGGTTACGGTACCGTCTGTGAGCCCCCTCTCTATCTTGGACAGCATGAGAACAAGTAGAGTTAAACCAAGGTTGACAGGCTTTAGGATTAGAGAAAGTGTGTGAAGTGTACGCCTCCATGCCAGAAAGTAGTACTGCCTTTGGCCTTAGGTCACTTAGCTGAGTTGAAATGCCAGAAGCACCTCCACTTAGGTGGGTCCCGAGGCGGCACCTGAGCGATAGGACAGGTTACAGAAATAAGATTGCGATCGGAGGAACTCAACTGTGAGAATAGTTTCACAGTGAAAGCAGAAGTTGTTAGTAGTTAGGAAAAGATCAAGAATGTTGGACGTGTCTCCATGGCGGTAAGGAATACGAGTAGAGTGCTGCACAATACTATAAGATACTTTGATCCTATCTAGACACTTTGCAAGTACCAACTACAAGGTTATTGACTATAGAAAGCCAGGACAAACATGGAGGACTCGAACCGCTGACCGAATGCGCAGGGACGCTGCACACGCGAGCTCACGACTCTACCAACCAGGTGCTGCACAAGCTGTTCTAGGTCTTGGAGGATACAAAAGCTGTAGGCTGGTTCACCAGGTTGGTAAGTGAAAGAAGATGATAGCCAATGCTGGTGGTGAATATTGAAATCCCAAAGGATGGAAATTTCTGCTAAAGGAAGAATGACATGAGATGTGCTCCACTTTTGATGTTAAATAGTAGAAGAATTTTACATAGTCCGAGGAGTTAGGTGAGATATACAGCACAGATAAATTTAGTAAGAGAGTGACATTGAAGTCGAAGCCAGATGGTAGAAAATTCTGAAGATTTAAGACCGTGGGCACGAGAGCAAGTGATGTCGTTGCGCAAATATATATAATTATCTATCTATCTATCTATCTATCTATCTATCTATATATATTTAATATATAAAATTATATATAATATATATATAATATATATATATATATATATAAATATTATATATATGATATATAATATAATATATAATATATATATATATATATATAATATATATATATTTATCTACTTCTCTCTATCTTCTCTCTCTTCTATCTCTCTCTCTCATCTCTCATCTCTCTACTCTCTTCTCTCTCTACTCTCTTCTCTATATATATATATAATATATATATATATATATATATAATATATATATATATAATATATATATATAATATATTATATATATATAAATATATATATATATATATATATATATTATATATATTAATTATATTATATATATATATATATATATATATATATATATATATAAATATATATATATATATATATATATATAATATATATATATATATATAATTATATATATATAATATATATATATATATATATATATATATAATATATCAATATATTATATATATATATATATATATATATTATATATATATATATATATATAAATATATGTAAATAAATATATATATATATAGTATATAAATATAATTATATATATATATATATATATATATATATATATATATATATATATATATATATATATATATATACATAATTAAGTAAATCTTCATTTTCTACCATTGTAGTTTTTAGTGTTACATATAAGTAAATAATAAATTAATAAATTCTTTAGCTCTTTTGTGTGTTTTGTGAAGGTGGAATTGGCGGGTTTTAGGTGGTCATTGGCGGACCACACTGCCCGACCTGGCAACCCTGTCAACACCACTGAGTCATTTCCCTGCCGTGTTTAATTAAAAGAAGAGGGAGTCAGGTGGGAGCAGCAGTCGGGCAGTCACCTCATCGCTACAAAGAAGCTGGGACAAGCTTCTCTTTCTGGTTCAACACATCCTGAAATTATTCGCTGCATCCACTTATTCAAAATGTCTGTTCGGGTGTTCAGCATTATCCTCATTGCAACAGGTTTGTCTAACAGCACCCTTATTAAAACTACCTTGATATACCTCTGACAACAAGCACTGTTAATGTGTCAATGCCTACAAGGGGTTCTAATATTTTGATATATGGTAAGATGTACTACAGTTTGCTTGTTATATCAATTTATCTTTGGAATAGATTTTTGAGTTTCCAGTTTTCATTTGTCTTCCTTTCCTATGTGCACAGCATTGGTGGGCGTGTGGGCTGGAAAAGCTAAGCTAATCCCTAACATACACGTATCGAAGGAGCTGCCACCCAACCCTGAAGTGCAGCATATCTTAGACTCCATCAAGCCACAGGTAGTCCTCTTGTTCTTGGTATAAGATATGTAAGATATAAGCCAGCCAGCTTTTCAATGCCTAAACATAATGTTGACCAGTACTTAAGGGAAGAGTGCATGTTGATATAGTATTATTTTGTGTGTGTTGTAATGATAATGTATTGCACACAATTACGTCTTATATTTTCCTTACTTGCAGCAATATAAACTATCCAGGTCGGATATTTTCAACATATGTTTCATACATACATAAATAAACTACCTAGATGTGATACTCTCAAAATAGTGAGAATAAGTACAAGTAATAAGTAATTGAGTATAGTTTGATACGTAATTTGATTGAGATGGTGACCCCATCACGTCTGAACGGTTGACCCCAGTCAGGTCACCAGCCTCAGTCCTGCTTAGGGTGTCGCCTGACACCGAACATCTGATGTGTGTCTGTGCGGCACCCACTCTCCTTAATCTACTGTATATATTCATACATCAATTGTGAAGATACAATACATGCACTACCACTGTGTAATATCTAACCCACACACTTCTTCATGGAACACGTGGGTGAATTAACGGTCTAGTTAATTGTCTTGGAGCAGGTGCGGCCCTTGTAGAAGTGTGTGGGTTAAATATATACACATAGTGGTAGTCTATATACACTATATTCACTATTGTCCCTTAGAGACTATAAGAACATCAGAAAATAAGGAAGCTACAAGAGGCCGTCTGACCTATACGAGGTAGTTCCTGTTACTTAACACTACCTACATCCACTTTTCATTCCCATCCATGAAATTATCTAGCCTCCTTTTAAAGCTCCCTTATGAGTCCGTACGAACTACCTGTCTACTGAGTCCATTCCAATCATTTACCACCCCATTTGTGAACCATTTTTTCCTTATTTTTTGTTTTAATATAAGTTTTTCCAGCTTGACTCCGTTACTTCTTTTTCTGCCCTGCTTTCTAGCTTCATGAACTTTTCCTGCCTCTCCTTTATTGTATCCCTTTATCCACTTAAAAGTCTTCTATCAGGTCGCCCCTTACTCTATTCCTGTCCAGTGAGTTTAATTTATTAGCTTAAATATCTTCTCATAACTAAAGTTCCGCAACCCAGGTATCAGTTTGGACATCCTTCTCTGCACTGATTATAACAAGGCTATATCCATCCTGTAATACGGAGACAAAAACTTAATATATATATATATATATAACCGTAAAGTCTAGATGAGGTCTGACTAGAGCCAAATAAATCTTTATAATAACCTCAGTACTTCTAAATTTAACACTCCTGCTAATGAATCCTATTAGCTCCATTTCTAGCCTCAATACATTGTTTCCTAGGACGGAGGTCTGAGCTCCCCTTTACTCCCAGATCTTTCTTACTTTCTGATCTTTTCAACGATACATTGCGTAAGGTGTATCTATTATCAGGATTTTTTCTTTCAACTTGAATTACGCTACACTTACCGATACTAAATTTTATCTGCCACCTGAATACCCACCCACTCATTTAATCTATCTAAGTCTTCCTGCAATATGTTTACATCAGACTATGATCCAATAATCCTACCTACCTTAGTATCATCATCAAACTTGCTGATATGACTGCTAATCCCACTATCCAAGTCGTTGATGTAAATCAAAAATAGTATAAAGATAAGATACTTTGATAAAGATAAGACACTTTGTAAGTACCAACTACAAGGTTATTGACTATACAAAGCGCCACCACGCCAGGACGAACTTGGTGGACTCGAACCGCTGACCGAATGCAGGGACTGCACGCAAGACGACAGCTCTACCAACCATACCATCTTGACGGGTTCAAAAATAGTAATGGACACAAAACAGACACTTGTGGAACCCCACTTGTCACCTGCCCCCATTCAGGTTTAGAACCATTAATATTGTAACCCTTTGTTGCCTATCACTTAGCCAAGACCTAATCCAACGAAGAACCTTCCCATCTATTCCATGAGCCTTAACCTTATTTAAGAGTCGCTCGTGTGGTACCTTGTCGAATGCTTTACTAAAGTAAAAGGATACAATATCATAATCCTCATCATCTGCTGTCTCATAAACCTTCCTATAAATACTCAATAACTAGGTGAGACATGACCTACCCTTGGTGAATCCATGTTGTCAATCATTTACCAAACTATGCTACTCTAAAAGCTCTGTAATGTTTTTTGTAATAACAGATTCCAATAATTTACCTACCACTGATGTTAGACTAACGGGTCGATAATTTGACATAAGTCCTCTATCATCCTTCATAAATATGGGGACTATATTTCCTTTCATCCACATTATCGGCACATCGCCTATATCACCAGATTTCCTAAAAATGTGCACTAACGACTCACTAACAATCTCTTAGCATTATTTTAATACTCTGGGATAAACTTCATCCTGTCCTGGTGACTCAAAATTCTTCATTCTATATATACCCTCTTCTACAATTTCCCTAATTATCACAAAATCTTTGAGTTTCTCGTCATCGCTTCCTCTAAACATCTGTTCACTATCAAGTAACATCTGTATATCCTCCCGAGTAAAAACACTTAAGAAATAATAATTTATAATTTTACACATATCATCATCAGAACTTACAATCTCACCCTGCTATATTATCAACGGTCCAAAAAAATCCATAGTCTTTGTCATATAAACCTGAAAAAATCCCTTAGGGTCGGTCTTTGCCTGGCCAGCAACCTTAATCTCATAATTGTTCTTTGCTGCTCGTGTTAATCTCTTCACTGTCCAAGCCATTACGTTAAGCTGTTCTCTGCTCACCAGTCCAGCCTTGACCCTTAAGTATATGTTTCTTTTTACTCTAAAGTTGTGTTTTAAATTCTCAGTCATCCTATTTCGGGTCGTTTTTCCTTGATCTTATCGCCCTATAAGAAATATTATATAGCGCCCGTAGGAAGCTTGACCTCCAGGGCTTACATGGGTGGGCCGGTCTTAGAGGTTCACTTGAGGGCTGTGATGGTTAGCCGTCGCCCGTGATGGCTTGGCAGGATTATTTCTAGTGGCGCTTGTGATTAGAGGATCATGCTGCCCCTCTGTGTCATCCGATGCACTCGCCGTCGAAGGTAGAGTTAATGGGCAGCATGTGAGTGTTCTTCGGCCATTCGACGATTGCAGAAAGACTTTGGCACCTGGCTGTAATCGAATTGCGGAAAACCGATCTCGCGTTAACCACTCGGCTACCGCCCCCCTGGGGTCAACCGAGGCCCCCGGGATATACCGGGTAGTATCCCTGGGGCCGCGGGTCATCCCACCCCCGGCAGGACAAATGCTCGGTTTATAAGATGCCGGTCCCACATGATTATGATCCGCAGTGTTCTAAATTATATATTTACTCTAATTTTATCAATTCATCGTTACAGGTTAAGAAGGAACTAGGTAGCAGCTTGTCCAAGCTGACACTGCTGGCCTACAGGGAAGTTTATTTGCCCGAGAAGAGGACTTGGATATACTTAACCAAGGTAAGGGCGATATGGTATAGATATTACATTCCTAAGTAAAAAAAAAATTGAGATTTACCCTTATTTTAGTCATTAAGACGATCACTGAAGCTATGGCTAAGACAATCTTTGAACAGTTATTGTAAGTAAACCTATATATTCAGTGTGAGGTACGCACATCATAAATATATGGGTCTCTCTCTCTCTCTCTCCTCTCTCTCTCTCCTCTCTCTCTCTCTCTCTCTCTCTCCTCTCAATGCTTTGCATTATGCTGTGCCTATTAATATATACTCTTTGCAGAAATAGAGTAGGGATGTTAAACTCATAACAAACATTTTTATAAAACTAAATACAATGTAACTTGCGAAATTGTAATAAATGTACGTAGGAAAAGGTGACTTTGCCAACGTATTTCATAGCCTCAGTAATTGTTTCGGTTAGAGTTGACATTTGTTTAATATTGTATGTACATTCAACAGTTACGATGGTAAAACATCAACAAACACTTGAAAATATAATAAAACAATTATCTCATCCTATAAGATCTTAAAATTTAGATCCCTACAAGTGTAGCAGGCAGTGCACCCATACATGCATATCATAGCATCGAGCTATTCTCATATTCATTTACCTCATAGTTCATGCATGAAACAGATACACATAGACCCTTAGTATAGCTAAAACATATTTATTTATGTGTACGTAATACCTAAGCAATCCATCAAGAGTCCTTGGTCTGCCTACAGGCGGACATCGGTATGAAGAGTGTGATTCATATCGACGTGGAGCAACCAGAACCTACAAAACATGAGATTCCACCTCCCACACTGCTGCACTACCAGTACCCCAAGAACGTTGCAGATCCCATCACTTTCGATAGATTTTTGTAATAATAAGTCGTCGATGCAGTTTATTGTATTTGCAATCAAACACTGCTAATGAAAGGAACGACCTGACTGATTGTATTGATTCGTATCATTGCAAGTTTAGAACAATAAAAGCAGTGGAGGTCATTTTACGCCTGCCACCTCATTCCTTCCCAAATCACTAGATGTCAGCAAAACATTTGACTACTGAACACCTCATCATTGTAATGTGTGAGCGGTAAGTGGAGAGAGCAGCCACATGGTGGAGGGTGCTATCATGAATAATAAAGATGCTAATTGCCTAACTAAGTCTATCAAAATCCCACACAGATGCGAAGTTGATATCTATTTTCATAAAAAATATACCACTGCAAGAGGTGGGGGAAAGTTGTTGAGAGGGGCAAATGCCCTTGAGTAAATGTGTCCTAGGGAAGGAGAGAGTGTCAGCAGGTAAATTGTTCTGGTGGGGGAGGGGGGGAATAGCCGTACACTTTTGATATTCTGTGTAAAGCCCGGTTCCCACCTTCCCGCTTGTACGGCCGCCATACAACAACAATGACGTCACCATCATCACCCCTTGAGTGGTATTTGTGGTAACTGGGCACAGTTGGCAACTCTACTCGAGCGGACACCACCGAGCGGGAGAGATGACTTGAATTTAACTTTGTACGGCGGCCGTACAGCGGTACGGCGGTGCGGTAGACTTTGTTGTGACGTCATTGTGACATCTTTGTTGTTGTACGGCGGCCGTACAAGCGGGAAGGTGGGAACCGGGCTTAATATAATATAATAATATACCTGGACTTTAGTAAGGCATTCGATAAGGTACTACACGAGCGACTCTTAAATAAGGCTAAGGCTAAGGCTAAAGTTAAGGGGCAGGTGACAAGTGGGGTTCCACAAGGGTCTGTTTTGGGTCCAATACTATTTTTGATTTACATCAACGACTTGGATAGTGGGATTAGCAGTGCTATCAAGAGGTTTGCTGATTATACTGAGGTAGGTAGGATTATTGGATCACAGTCTGATGTAAACATAATGCAGGTAGACTTAGATGAACTTAATGAGTCGGTACTCAGATGACAGATGGAATTTAATATTGATAAGTGCAGCGTTATGAATGTTGGTAGAAAAAACCCTGGTAATAGATACATCATACGCAATGTGTCGCTGAGAAGATATGAGAGGTGATAAGGATCTAGAAGTGAGGGTGAGCCCAGACCTCCGACCTAGGAAACAATGTATTGAAGCTAGAATTAGAGCTAATAGAGTGTTAGGATTCATTACCAGAAATGTTAAAAGTAGATGTGTTGAGGCATAGATAACAGTAGAACTGGATGTGACACTCGCCAACGAAGCGGCAGTACTTTCTAAGTGTTATTCTTTCTAAACTTGTCATATACGTACTAGTAAATGGTCTTGTTTTGTATTAAAGTGGTTTGTAAGCCCCTTAATTAAACCTACTCCACGGCCCTATTTAGTATTTACACATTCCGCCAGCGTCATCTGATCCGCTACCAATCCCATTTCTGTCAGTGACGCCCACGAAAGCTTTGAACATAAGAACATAAGAACTTAAAGAAAATAATGAAGCTACAAGAGGCCGTGAACCCTACACGCGGTAGTTCCTGTTACCTAACACCACCTACATCCACCTTTCATCCCCATCAATGAACCTATCCAGCCCCCTTTTAAGGCTCCCTAATGACTCCGAACTAACTACCTGTCTACTGAGTCCATTCCAATCATTTACCACCCTATATGTGAACCAGTTTTTCCCTATCTCTTTTTCAAATCCATGCTTTTCCAGCTTGAATCCATTACTTTTTGTTCTACCAGGCTAATAGCTGTAAGAACATTTCCTACCTCTCCTTTATTAAATCCCTTTATCTACTTAAAAACTTCTATCAGATTGCCCCTTACTCTGCAATCTCGAGTGAGTGTAACTTTAATAGCTTCAATCTCTTCTCATAACTAAAGTTACGCATCCCTTGAATCATTTTGGTCATCCTTCTCTGCACTGATTTTAACAAGGCTATATCCATCCTGTAATATGGAGACCAAAACTGAAACGCATAGTCTAGGTGAGGTCTGACTAGAGCCAGATAAATTTCAGAATAACTTCCGCACTTCTACTTTTAACACTTCTGGTAATGAATCCTAACACTCTAATAGCTCAAATTCTAGCTTCAATACATTTTTTCCTAGGTCGAAGGTCTGGGCTCACCCTCACTCTAAGATCTTTTTCATCTTCTGATCTTTTCAGCGATGCATTGCGTATGGTGTATCTATTACCTTGGTCTTTTCTACCAACATTCATAACGCTGCACTTATCAATATTAAATTCCATCTGCCATCTGACTACCCAATCATTAAGTTTATCCAAGTCTCCCTGCAACATGTTTACATCAGACTGTGATCCAATAATCCTACCTACCTTAGTATCATCAGCAAACTTGCTGATATCACAGCTAATCCCACTATCCAAGGCGTTGATGTAAATACAAGATTGTAATGGACCCAAAACAGACCCTTGTGGAACTCCACTTGTCACCTGTCCCCATTCAGATTTAGAACCATTAATTGTAACCCTTTGTTGCCTATCACTTAGACAAGCTCTGATCCAACGAAGAACCTTCCCATCTATTCCATGAGCCTTAACCTTATTTAAGAGTCGCTCGTGTGGTACTTTGTAAAAGCCGCATTCCCAGTTTTAAAAAAATCTTTGGAAGCCGCATCCCCAGGTTTACCCATCTCATTTATTCAAATATAGCTCTTATTAGAGTTTTGTGTTAGTTAAACACCTAACATTTCCACATAATGTCTATTTAACGAACTTTCCATACGTTATCAGAAGACTACACTCTCACAACGTACGGTTTACGTAATGTATTTGCTGGGTAGTAGCGGGCCTCATTAGAGTTAGTCACGTTCAGTTTTCCCTGAAAGTTTGGAAAACAGCCTACAAGTGCGTGCCAATCAATATTCATGCAGATAAATGGCATGTGTTGCAATAGTTTGCTCCAAGACAAGAAATGTCACGCTTACTTAGGAAACATACTTTACATACGTAAACATACATACACAGGTACTGATTACGATAGCAATGAATATATCAATATAGTTGATGCATAAGACTGGTTTTCTTTACGTTGATTGGTTTTACATGTTACTGAACATGCGAAGCAAGTTTTTTTTTTTTTACATCTTAACCTATTTATTTTTTGACCTTGTAGTTATATATATATATATATATATATATATATATATATATATTGGCCTATAGCGCCTGTAGACAGTGACCTCCAGGGGTGTGATGGCAGGCCCTGAAGGATCACTTGGCTGTGATAAGCTAGGCGACACCCTGAGCGGGACAGGGTGGTGACCTGAATAATGTAGGCCTATAGCGCCTGTAGGCAGTGACCTCTAAGGTTGGGTTGGTAGGCCCAGGAGGTTTACTCGAGAACAGTAATTGTTGGCTCTCGTCCGTGGTGGCCCAGGCAGAATTGTTATAGTGACGCCTGTGATTAGAGGCTCATTTCCTCCGATGCACTCGCAATCGAAGGTAGAGTTAATGTGAGTGTTCTTAGGCCACTCGACGGTGCAGAAAGATTTTAAGTGGATTTTTGTTCTCATCGGGGATCGCTATCGGGTCACCGAGAACGCCACTTGGAGACGGTAACCACTCTGCTACCACCTCCCGAAAGGCGTGTGTATGTGATAGGTATGATAAATAATTTATGTATAGTAATCTGTTGGGGTTTCGACTAGCAGTGGGGGTTACACCTACTACTGGTCCGGCATGAGCAATGGTCACCGTGTACGGGGAGTAGCTATAGGCATCTCCAGCAAACTGCAGCCGTCAGTTGTTGAGGTTACTCCGGTTGATGAGCGTATAATGCGGGTGAGGATGAAACACACTCTGGGTTTCATGTCTCTTGTTGCAGTGTACGCTCCTACCGACATGCGTAAAACTAAAGAAAAGGAGATGTTCTACGCCAAACTCGACTCTGTATTAGACCAGTGTCCTCATCGGGACACACTCATTGTCTTGGGCGACTTCAATGCTACTACTGGCACTGTGAGAGATGGCTACGAGTTATGTATTGGTCCCCATGGCTCCGGTACCAGAAACACCAACAATTCTCTGCTTCTGAACTTTGCAAGGTCCAGAAGGTTGAGAATTGCAGGTTCTTGGTATCAGCGACCAGAGCTGCACCGCTGGACATCGTATAGTAATGCCGGAGGGGTAGCTAAGGAGATCGACCACATCCTCGTTAGCACTCGTTGGAGGATCTTCCAGAACTGCAGGGTTACCGGAGTGCTGAGTCTTTGGAACAGATCACAGACTTGTTGTTGCTACACTTAAGCTTCATGTCAAGTCCAGAAGAATCTCAAAAAGGTAACCATACTGTGTTTCATCTGAGAAACTGAAGGACTTGACATGTGCTCATGAGTATGCGGTGGGGTCTCGAATCGTTTGTGTTTCCGTGCTCGGGACCCTGTAGAACTGCGGGATAGCTTCAAACGTGAAACTCTACAGCAGAGGTTCGCAAACTTTTGTCAGTGATGGCACCCTGGATTTATATAATCCTTTCTGTGGCACCCCTTTTTCACCATCACCCTCCTCACATGAAATTTAAATTCTGATATAAAATTGTACCTGTTGGAATTACTTTAATTAATTATTTAAAATTATTATCCGTACTCAAACCAAAATTAAAATATGAGTAGGCTACTGTAGTACATGCCCAACATAGAACTCATCAGTGGAATAGATTTAGAATATTAGATTAAAATTAAGAGTTATAAAAGCAAAGTAGCATAAAAGAAGAAGAAAAAAGGCATGATAATCACTGATAGTCAAATAAGCAAAACAAACAAAAGCTAACCTGATTTAGTGAGATACATGTGCTTGATGTGACTGACAGACCTTTTCAAGTTGGGTTGAATAGTGGACAAACATACTCTCATTTCTTTTTTCAAAAGTTTGCAATCTTGCCCTCTTGTTCGTTTTAATGTTTGCTAGAACAGAAAATCCCAGCTCACACAGGTAAGATGTAGAGAACTGGATAAGGATTACCAGAGCTTTTTTTTACAACTTGAGGATACTAGCCTTCATCTGAACCCAGAATTCGTCAAGAGGCAGCTGCATGTGCAATAACTTCAGGTTTCGATCATTACGCATTTCCAATAACTGCTCTTCTTCCGTGAGGGTAAGGCCCCGGTAAGCTGAGATTGGGTGATACTGGTGCAAAAATGGGTTTTTTATCCAGTCATAGTTTTCAGTGCATATGTCTGGAAAAAGTGCTGAAGTTGCTTTTCAGTTTCTCAAGATGCTCAGAAATAATAGAAATGATCTCTTACGAAGTCTACTCTACCGCTTGTTTCTGCTGCAGCATGTGGGAACATATCCAAATTGCCTTCTTTACTCTGCCAACCACAATCGCAGTTTTTCTCTCAGAGTGTTAATTTTATCAGTGGAAGATAAGTATTTTCTGATTTACCTTGCATGCTGGAATTTACCTTGTTTAAATGTTCAAATACGTCTACCAAGTAAGACAATTGGCAGACCAAGTGTCATCTGCCAGTAAGTCACAGAATTCCCCTGTTGTTCAAGGGTGAAAAAAGTAAGCATCCTTCCTTCAGTTCATACCACACGTGACAATACTTTTCCCTCTTGACAGCCATCTCACTCCGTGTGTAGAAGAAGATTCACATGTTTTGCCTCAACCTCTTCGCCACAGCTTAGCAAACAGACGAGTCTTAAGTGGCGACTCTTTATAAAGTTCACCATTTTTAAACTTTTTCCAGTACAGACTTCAAATCATTGCCCAAATTTTCTTAGCAACCAGCGCTTCACGATGGAGAAAGCAATGTGTTGTTATGACACTGCTGTTTCTTTCTTCACTAGTGACACAAATCCTTAATTGAGCCAATCATGGCAGGCGCCCCGTCTGTAAAAAATCCCTACACAAGATTGGCAGGACAAACCAACTGATTTTATGTACTCAAATTAATGTAGCGAAAATATCATTGCCTGTTGTTGTTTTCCTCAAGTTCCTTACAACAGAAAAACTGGCCACTATTTAAAATCATTTAATGTAGCGAAGAATGCCGATAGTTGAGCCTTTCCTCCAATATCTGTGGACTCATCTACCTGAAGTGCAACATTTCACTTTCCTTTACAGAGGCACATACAGTTTCCTCTATGTCTGCTGACATATCATGAATCCGTCTGCTGATGGTACTATCCGAGAAAGGGAATTTTTTTCACTTGTTTTTCTGCTTTACTTCCAAACATTGTTTTACAATGGCACTACAAGCCGGAAGAATTAGTGTCTCTGCTATTGTATGAGGTTTCATGCTTTTAGCGACTAACTCTGCAAAATAATAGCTGGCCTCTTGTGCTTATCAGAAAATGTGACTGTTTTAGAAAGCATCACCCTCTGTTTTTTTTGCTCATTTAAAAGTCCTTCAAAGTAGGATCGAGGCTTGTTGGGAAGATGACCATGTTTCAAAGATAAATGGGCCCCTTTTAAATTTTCTGGGTACCATCGCCTCATTAGCTAATTTATCACCACAAATAACACACAGTGGTGTAGGATTAACCCCATCGCCACACCCAAAAAAATCCCAAATCTAGATAATTTTTCCAAATAGGAGCGATTTTTCCTGCTTTTTTTGGAAGCTGATTTTTTTGCTGTGGGAATGGCCCAAAACTTTTTCACTCGTACTTCTACTTCGTTTCCTTCTTCACCCTCACCACTATCTCCATGTTTTCTCTTCTTAATGACAAACTTATCCATTGCAAGTTCAATACAGCTGCAGAATATCAGAAGCAGCAAGGAATACACACGTACAGCTCGATGTTTTAGTGCCTCACTGACAAAAATGGGACAAGAACCCATCAGGTACTGGACGACCGACGCGTATAAACAAAGAAAAATTTGGTTACGCAAGGAGTACTATTACATTCATTGCCATTATTGCCAAAATTCATGGCAATCTTGTGGCACCCCTAGGCGCTGTCCGTGGGACCCAGGGTGCCGCGGCACCCAGTTTGAGAACCCCTGCTTACAGGCTGCCAAGGAGTGTAAATTTGGGGGGCGCCCGAGTTTAAGGCGTGGTTTTGTCTCGACGGAGACGCTGGGGGAAAATCGAGGAGAGTCGCGCTGCCAGGCTGGCTGGGAACCGGGACCAGCACAGGGCTCTGTCACGCCGACTAGAACCCTCCTGGGGAGAGACAAGGAGAGGTATGTCAGGAGTCTCGCTGAGGATGTCGAGGGTCATTTGAACGCTAATGACCCCGACCCGCCCAACCGAGCCCTGAGAAGCTCCGTTCCAAGTTCCTTCTCGGGTGAGTGCTATTCGAACAGCAGATGGGCGCCTCGTGTTGGACATGGATGGGCAGATGGCTCGTTGGGCTGAGTACTTTGGGCAGTTGTTCACGGTGGCCCTCCAACTGAGCAGCTTCACACCACTGGGTTACAGGGGAGTGGATGCCGATCCTCCCATTGACGGGAAAACGCACCCTTCTTGACGAAGTCAGAGAGGCTGTAGCAAAGTTGAGGGGTGGAAAGGCAGCTGGTGTTTTTAATATCAGTGCGGAGCTCCTCAAGGCTGGAGGTGAGGCCATGATCCACGGGTTGCATGCTGCCTGACTGCCGTGTGGCAATCAGGTACCATTCCTCCTGCTGGAAAAGGGGGCTGGTCGTCCCTATCTGGAAAGGGAAAAAGGGGGCCATTTAGGACTGCAACAATTACCGCGGTATTACACTGCTCAGCGTACCAGGCAAGGTGCTTGCCCATCTATTGCTGACACGGATTCGCAGCCATCTGTGAAGCATCAGAGACCTCAGCAGTCTGGGTTCACGCCTGGTAAGTCAACAACGGACCGTATCCTAGCGCTTCGTGTCCTGGTGGAACGCCCCACGTGAGTTTCGATAGGGGATGCTTGCAGCCTATGTTGATCTCAAGAAGGCGTTTGAACTCAGTGCATCGTGAGTCACTTGGGATCTTCTGCGACTTCGAGGGATTCCTGCAGGGACTATTGGTTTTATAACTGGTCTGTATTCGGGGGCTGAGAGTGCTGTGAAGTATGGGGCAGGTGTATCCAGCTTCTTTCCTGTGAATTTCAGGAGTGAGGCAAGGGTGCGTCCTTGCCCCATCCCCTTTTTAACGCTTGTATGGACTGGGTATTGGACAAGGTTGTAGATCAAAGTGATTGTGGAGCATCCGTCGGCAACACCAAAATCACTGATCTTGTTTTTGCCGATGATGCAGTAATCTTTGCTGAGTCGCTGGAGGTCCTGGTGATGGCCTCGAGCGCTGCACGAGGAGGCAAAGCCTTTGGACTTGAGGTCTCCTGGCTCAAGACCAAAAGGCCAGGCGTTTGGAGACTTACTAGATGAAGCAGTACAGTCTGTTCATGCGTGTGGCGAGGACATTGAGATCTTGGAAAGTTTTACATACCTTGGTAGCGCAGTCCATAATGACGGCGGGTCACGTCAAAAAGTCTTACGGCGGATTGGCATAGCCCCCGGTGTTATGGACTCGCTCAGCGGGAGTATTTGGCGTTGTCGGTACCTGTGCAGGAGGACAAAGATCCGGATCTTCAAATCGCTTGTGATCCCTGTCTTACTCTATGGTTGTGAGACATGGACACTAAATAGTGACTTGAAGAGACGAATCAATGCCTTTGGTAATAAGTGTCTTCGCAGAATTATGGGGTATCGCTGGGATGATTACGTGTCAAATCAGCGATTGCACCGTGAGACTGAATCGAGGCCTATTACCTGCATAGTCCATCAGCGCCAACTTCGGCCATATGGGCATGTGGCACGCTACCCTGAAACCGATTCTTCTCATCGGGTTGTATCTGTAAGAGACAATCCGGCGTGGAGGAGGCCAAGGGGGCGCCCACAAGGCTCGTGGCTGGGGCAAGTTGATGTTTCTTGTCGAGAGCTGCTTATTTACCCGTAGCAATTTTGTATTATTATCATATTCGCTTATTTAACCTACATAACTACAGTATTTTACCAAAACCTATCCTAAACCTCACCAAACCAATATCAAACCTTAATTTAACCTAAATTTAACCACTTATTTTTAAATGATAATAGCGAGGTTAGGTTACGTTTAGGTTAAGTAAATGTTTGGTTTAGATTAGGTTTAGGATAAGTCTGGGTTAAATTCTATAGTTATTTATGGTTATAACCGTTATTTAGATTAAATATAGCGGCAGGGAAACTATCCGGGCGGGGTAGCTAGTCGGTGGGTAAATATTCCGGAGGAGCGGGTCAATCACGCACCATCAATTTTTTTTTTCTTTCCCTAAATAACTCAACAACCCTAACCCAAAAGTACCCTAAGCATAGCATAACCTAAACCAAACCTTAACCTAACCTAACCAAACCTAAGCGTAACCTAGCCAAGGAATTATTATATAAAAATAATTGTTATATATTTGGTTCCCGCAAATATTTTTATACCGTACAATATACAGAGCTAATAATAGATAAAAAAAAGTAATATGTAAGGCCTGTGGATCCATCTAACTCCATAGGAATAACAATTGTGGGGGGATCTGGGGCGTTACGTAAGAGGTTGTTATGGGAGGTTAGCTTTAACCTATGGAGGAATCTGGCATTAGGGTAGAAAAACTTGTCTGTTGGCGGATCGAGTCTGCCGGGAGATGAAGTGCGGAGTGAAGTAAAATTGTTACAGTGATTATAGTGTCTTGTTGTGTTCATCCTTACTTTGAAATCTGATAACGTGAGTAGTTAAAGCAGATGGTTGGAAACACAAGTGGAGGGAGATCATTGTACACCGTAGGAGGTATAGATAAATGTTTATTAGTTATAATTTTGTGTTTCTGTTGCCATGATCTCGGTGCAACATTATGGATCATACCTATGTGTCTTGCACCTTTTTCTTTTATTATATTTTTTTACAGTATATATATATATAATAATATATAATTAATATATATATAGTTTTAAAATTAATAATATATATATAACATATATAATTAAGAAATAATATAAAATATATATAATACATATTTCGGACATACATACATTACAATGCCAGGTGACAACCCCAAATAGGAGATTTCTGAAAAGGCACTAGAAATTAATAAATCAACTGCAACACATTGTACCTGTAACAACTCTGCGACCGTGACGTCCCCGTCGAAAACCTTGGCATCATCTCATTCTCAGATCAACCTGATCCCAATAGTCGGGATAGTCGCATGTTCTGAGATTCGTAACCAAATACAATTTGAAACAGAATTATTCTAAATACTTTTATAATAACTAACTAGGCAGTTATTGAAGTTAAACACAACGTAGCACAGACCGTTTCTAGATTTTCCAAACGATTGTTATTCTAAATAAACCTAGTTTTGGGT
>JACEEZ010001920.1:0-34323 GCA_016584305.1 Chionoecetes opilio
AGCGCTATCCCTGACATCAGAAACCCTAACATGTGGTCTGGTGACAAAAAAAAAACTGCTCCATTCAGCTTCCTGGAAACCTGAAAACCTGAAAAAGAGGTTTTACATGACAAGGTTGTTAACACGTGAACAAATGTTGTTGATGGGACCCGTTCAGGGGCCCGTTGATGTCATGCCTCCCCCGGGAAAAAATTGATGAAAATTCACTTCCGGTCAGCTGGAAAGTCCTCATAAATGGATTTGTCCATCTTTCAGAAACCCCTGAAAATATACCAGATCACAAAGATTGCTTCATTAGTAGTGGAGGTTTTTTTTTTTTTTTTTATTCACAAAGGAATGGCCAAGGGCACAACAAAAATGGGTAACACAAAGCCCGCTTAGTTGCCAGTCCCTAAAGAAGACAGTAAGAGAATAAAATAAAAAAACGGGGTGAGCCAATTTAGTTTTGGGAGGTGTCTTGTTACTCTTCTTTTGAAAAATTTAAGTCATAGGAAAGTGGACAAATATAAAACAGGAAGAGAGTTCCAGAGTTTACCAGTGAAAGGGATGAAAGAGTAAAGATACTGATTAACTCTTTCACGTACAAATGACGTCTTTGAGAGTAAATCCAAAAATAATATTTTAAAAGATTTATTAAAGTCTTAAAAAGCGGGGCGCGGTTGACGTGAGATTCACTTGACCGTTGGAGCAAATTACAATATATTATATTAAATATATTTTGTATAATATAATATTGTATAATATTATATCATACAATATATATATTAAAAAAAAAAAACTTTACGCTATCATTCACTTCAATTGTATGCTTTATTTTTTGAGCGAATTACAATATATTTATCTTCATTGGAAAGGAAATTTAATTAAAGCTATGTCCCATGGAATGTAGAAAAATCTTCTATGATGAAAAGTTGATTTTTGGCATATTATTTTTTGCCGCAGGTGTTATTATTTTTTTTTTTTTTCCCACTTCTAACTTGAGAATTGTAAGTTAATTTTCACGCTAGCGTATTTTTTTTACATTGAAATGATATAGGAAATTATCTTAGCTTTAAAACTAAACATAATTGAAATCGATAACCTTTGATAGTTTAGTTTCTAGACGCGGTGGAAGTACAACTTTTTTACCGCGCGTGACATTTCGGGTGAACAATGGTTTACCGCGTGGGCAACAAAAGTGCTGACAATTGTGGACGTGAAAGGGTTACTCTTGCATTTGGAAGTGGACAGATAGGGATGGAATGAGTAGAAAGTCTTTTTGCAAGCGAGGCTCGGGAGGGGGGAAGGCATGAGGTTAGGCAAGCTCAGAAGAGCCGTGAGCATGAAAATAAAGGTAGAAGGAGGGAAAAAAGCAACATTGTGGCGGGATTTAAAGATTGAAGACATCAGTTCAGAGGAAGAGTTGATAGACGAAAAGCTTTTGACTCGATCCTGTTTAGGAAAAGCTGTATGATGGGTCCTCCCCAAACATTGTGAGACATTTTCATACATGGGCTTTTAAGGCCCTTTTTAGAGAGCCAAGAATTGGTGAAAAAAAAAGGACGGGACGGGGGGCCCACAGGACACCTAACTTACATTTGAATATGTTTTGCACGAGATGAAATGTGGAGAATTTTCCAGTTCAAATTTTAGTAAAGGATAGTCCTAGAATGTTCATTGTAGAAGGACACAGTTTGAGTGTCATTGAAGAAGAGGGGATAGTTATCAGGTAGGTTTTTGTCGAGTATATAGGAAAGAAATAGGGTTTTTGGCATTGAAATAACAAGGTTTGCTTTTGCCCCAATCAGAAATTATAGAAAGATCGAAAAATTTTTGGCGCTCGGTTGGCATCTCTTCGTGAATCACTTAGTTTTCCCGTTGAGTTGGACGTCTAATAAACGACGTTGAAAAATGAAGGGGTGTAGAATCGCGACACCCGCAGCGTAGGAGTGGAGGTCTAGCGGCTATTTGAGCCGTTAGACCTAGAAGAATCATTAATGAATAATAGAAAGAGAGGAGTGCTGTCGAGACGATGACAGAACCTGGGGAACACCAACTAATTGTACTAGATTAGCGATGAAGAACAATGTCAGTCTCAAACAGTAGGCTGCTTTAATAGATCAGGACTGATATCTGTGAACTTGTCAAGATGAAGGTACTGTCAGAGTAGACATGGTGTGAGTAGAACTAACGATCTTTTCTTTATGAGGGTAGTTTGGAATTAAAGATTTGTGCCAGACTCTATCAAAAACTTTAGTACGAAAGCCATCATTTACTCCCAAGGCTGAACAGCACCGCAACAGCAAAGTTCGACGCAGTAACACCCCTAAAGTTCACCTTTTTGTACGGATTAACCAAGACTGTTCAATGAGTAACATGTAGTGTGTACTTCACCCGACAAGCTAGAAGCTTTCTAGTAGGTTAGAATGGTCTATCGTCCACGCGACGTAGTATGACAGTTCGGGACCCCCACTGCGGACTCGCCAAATCTGCCTAGTTTCACCCTGACTACGGACAAACGCCCCCCAAAGAGGGGCGGTTCGGTGGTCGGGAAAATTTAGCCCCATCCGATGCGCCCATGAGTATAGGCCTCAAGTCAACCAGCAAAAAAACAATAAAAATCAATTTTGATCACGCATCCTACAGACTCATTATTAGTGCCGATGAGCTGTTCTTGTGACAAATGTTACCTACTGCCCTAATGACGTAATCGTCGCTCCTTTGCGGAGAGGACCTTCCACCTTTATCACACTGCACCCATTCTGACTAGATCTTTTATTACTGTTCTCATCTCTCCTGTGCTCACAATCAAATCACTCACACCCGAGTTACCATGAACCACCTCTGGCTCATCGCAAAACCTCCACATCCCCCCCCTCATCAATCCTCCACATGTTCTAGACTTCCAGAGAGCAGTTCTCTTATGGAGTAGGTACCTTGTCAAATGCGATTCTTTAGGTCAAGTAGATGCAGACAGTTGTACCAAACACTCTCTTTCTGGGTCACATCGATCCCCCCCCCCCCCACCCCCCCCCCGCCCCCACTCCCTCGAATTTTGTAAAAGCGTCTAATAAAATTCGTTGACCCTGCCAAAAATCTCGTACATGACATTCCTCCTCAAACCTCCAAACTGGCCCGAGACACCGGCGAGTTTGTCTCTGTCGCAATGACTAGTTGCAAACCGTCTGTTCGTTCACAAACTCTTTTTCACTACATTTTGCCACTACACTTGTTACGATACCTTGTTCCTGAATCTGTTGGGTTCTTGTCTTGTCTGCTCTCCTGTTTGTGAATTGGCACAGATATTTGCGTTGCTGTTTAATGTCAAGCGGTCGCACTCTGCTCTCGTTGAGTGAACTCTCAATTACTACTCATGCTAACTTATTCCTAGTATAGGTGGTTGATATCACATGCTACTAGCTTTTCAGTATTCCAGTTGACCAGGACGGACTCCCATTGGACCCGGGGCTTTGTCTCACCATCATGACTTCCATATAGACTTTTTACTTATACTTATCGTCTACTTTTATTGCTTCATTATATTTTCGTTTTGCTATTATGAATTTTTACGTTTTCAAATTCGCACTATCGTCCTCTTAGTAAATACAGTGGTATTGTAAGCAGCTCATTCCCATCACCTCAGCCTCGTTGTAATGCATTTCATACACTATGCGCCTTGTGCCTACCTTCAGCTTATCCTACTCCTTCCGTTCTTCAATCGTAACATTTGTATGTCTCTCTCATAATATTATCTCACACTAGTTAATAATAGTTCAAGTCGAGGTTTTCTAGGCACACGATTCTAACGCCAATCCACTTTCCCTCATGATTATATTACTCTCATAGTTACTTTCCTTGCTTCTCACTTCGGGGGGATTCTGTACATATTCATTCTAGTTGTGTAACAAATTGTCTACCTTCTACGGCCCAAGTGTTACACCCAGATACCTCCTTGTTTTCCTCCAACTAATCCATGTTTTTCTCTCTACCCTTTATTCACACTGGCTCTGGCTAATTGGACAGTGGACCTTTCTAGACAAGCGTGGGCTACTGTGTAAAAACATTATTTTTTTCTTTTCTCTGATAAGGTCATGCTAGCGATTGGAACCATAACTATTTATTCCTTCGGTTTAAAGAAGATCCCGCCCCCGTCGTTTTGTAAAGTGTCTTACGCTCTCGGATCGGCGAAACTCAGCCCATGTATTTTTCGTCGAAATGTCCTCGCTGCTGCATGGGGAGGAGAATCGTACTCCAGTCTGTCTCGCTTCTCGCGTTCTCACGAAGAATGTCTAATCCGTCCAAAGTCTGCCCAGACTTTCCATAATTGTATCTTCTTTCTTGTGTGAGTCCTGTTCTCTTCGTCCCTCTCTTTATTGATATAAATACCCTCTACACATAATTATTTCGAAATGTCAATAAGTACATGGTGTCGTGCTTGTCCCAAGCGCCGGGGCACTGATAGTATCACTCCACTAATTACTCCAGTTCTTGCGTCAATAGTAAGGGTTCTCGTCTTGATGGTTTCTTCGCTAACCTAGAGCTCGAATCCCCCTCCTGTGTATCGTTCGCTTTAATGCCAACTGAGTCACGATGTTATTCATTACTAAATCCTCAACAATTATACCACCCATGAGTCTTCTTCCTCCTTCAGTGATTAACATTCTCTCAGCAACCTCTTTGCAGCTTTTAAATGTCTCCCATCAAAATTATGTTCTCTCAATTATTCTTCACATCGTATTCTTTAAAACATTTGCGTGTGTCTCTTTATGTCATGTCTCCGTACTCCTCACTCCAACAAGGGAATTTGTGTGGTCTGTGTGTTCGTTAGGTGGAACGTATACGAGTTACTTAAGTCTCTATAATCTTCCTTTTTTTCCTCACCAAAATTACACTCAACACCTCGCGGCCATTCCTTCTACTGTTACCACATCCTGCCTTGTTAACACCATGTACACACCCTCCCTTTTTCTGATTTCTGTTTCGCCGCCATAATTATATGACCCTCCCCACATGGCACATCCTCCGAGATCACTCGGCTCCGTTTCTACTAGAACCTAATAGTGCGTGTCTGGTTTCTTGGCCACCTCTCAGGTAATCGTTTACTTGCTGTTAAATGTTGTACACACGCCCCCATTAATTTGTGTACGATACTGCCTTCTTTTCATTTTCCTTTGAACTGTCTTTCCTCTATACTCTTGCTACTTTTAGTGATACCACCGTCTTCATGTTTGTGTGTGTTCGAAAGCTGCTCCGAATGTAGGAATTTTTGTTTTCCTGCTCTCCGATTCTTCAGTTCGTTGTTTGTTCTATTGACTTCTTTAAACAGTACAACGAGACTGGCCTTTCTCCTTATACTCATAATCACTTCACTTCACTATACCCATATTTTCTTATATTCTTACTGTCCTTTCGCCAGGATATCCAGGCGGCCTTAGACCAATATATTCTATGCTGTATTTTGGACCCTAAACTTAACCTTACAAGGGGCGGCGGGCCCCCCTTGCCCTCCTCAGTGATGTGCCTCAGCTTGTATCTCTTCTATTTCTTCGTTCTACTCTCCGTATTTTCTTCTATCCTACTTAAAGTAATGTTTTGGGCTGAAGGTTCGACACTTTCTTTTTCCTCCTTCTCTTAAGTTTTTCGTTGCCGGCTAAGCACTTTAATTCGCTGTCAGAGAAATCCCAAAATGATGACATTTCTTTTTGTCCACCGTCATCTCGTTACTAAAATGTTCCTTTTGGTAGTGTGGATTACTCTTAATGAATGTCCTTTGTGGGTTTACTCTGTACTAAATGTTCATTTTGTAGGGTGGTTCTACTCTTACGGAAGTTCCTTTGATTGTGTTTCTGCGCTTACTAAAATGTTCCTTTTGTGTGTCTAGCCACGTACTAAAATGATTCCTTTGTTGTGGCTTGACTACTCTTACTAAATGTCCTTTTGTTGTGTTTACTCTTACTAAATGTTCCTTTTGTGTGTTTACTCTTACTAGACCAGCTTCCTTTTGTGTGTTTACTCTACTAAATCGTTCCTTTGTGTGTGACTATTATGAATGTTCCTTTATAGGGTTTACTCTACTGTAATGTTTCTTCCTTTTGTGTCGTTTACTCTTACTAACATGTTCTCTTTTGTAGCTGTTTTATCTGCTTACATAAAATGTTCCTTTTGCTGCTGATTTTCTAACTCTTACTATAATGTCCTTTTATGTGTGGTATCTACTAATGTTCTTGTGTGTTTTACTCTTACTAAATGTTCCTTTTGGTGTTTACTCTTTACGAAATGTTCATTTGTGTGTTACTCTTACTAAATTGTCTTTTGTGTGTTTACTCCTTCTAAATGTCCTTTGTGTGGTTACTACTTACTTGAATGTTCCTTTTCGTGTGTTTACTACTTACTAAATGTTTCCTTTTGTACTTTGTTACTCTTAATGAATGTTCCTTTTGTGTGTTATCTTACTAAAAGCTTCCTTTTGTGTGATTACTCTTACTAACATGTTCCTTTTGTGGTTTACTCTTACAATGTTCCTTTTGTCTTGTTTACTCTTACTAAATGTTCCTTGTGTGTGTTTACTTCTTACTGAATGCTTCCTTTTGTCGTGATTACTATAATGAACGTTCTTTTTGTGTGTATCTTACTGAATGTTCCTTTTGTGTGTTTACCTTACTAAATGTTCCTTTGCTGTGTTTACTCTTACAAATGTTCCTTTTGGTGATACTCTTACTGAATGTTCCTTTGTGTGTTTTACTCTTACTAAATGTCTCCTTTTGGTGTTCCTACTTACTGGAATGTCCTTTTGTCGTGTTACTCTTACTAAATGTTCCTTTTTGTGTGTTTACTCTTATGAATTTCCTTTTGTGTGTTTACTCTTTACTAAATGTTCCTTTTGTGTGATTACTCTTACTGAATGTTCCTTTTGTGTGTTTACTCTACTAAATGTTCCTTTTGTGTGGTTACTTCACTACTTCTATGGCCACCCGATACTGTTGCTTCGTTGCATGTCTTCTTGATCTTCTATTTATCTGACGTAAGCTTCTTGCTGTGTTTTGTTTTTCTTGCTTGACTAATCCATGTCATTCCTTTCCTCTTTCAGTTTCGACTACTTTGTCATTTTTCCAGTGACGCTGATACTGAATACATTTCTGCGTAGGTGCATTTTCACGACCTTTTCTCTCGTCTTGTTTTCCAATTTAATGTGTCCACTTATATGGAGACGCGCCTGTGTGTGTAAGGTAAAGTAGTGATGTTCTTCCTAATGCGTTGTGTGGCTTGGTGGTTGCGCTGTTTGATCCATTATCGCCTATGGCTATGTGCAGTTTCGTGTCGTGTGTGGTGTGTGCGTGCGTGTGGTGTGTATATTAATTTTTATGTATCATTATTAATTGTCATGACGTGTGTGTGTGTGAGGTAGTGTGTTGACCTGTCGACATCACACATTGCATTCAAGAAGTGTTCATGGGCCAAAAAACTGCACTGGAGAGTTTCCCGGAGTGAAATGATGGACTCTATATGAGGGACTACGCTCATACCAATCTAAAAAAAAAAGTGACCACTTATTCACCTGACGATCAGCAATGCGACGAGGAGCAGTCCATGTGGTAGCCGCCGACACCCCCCCCCCCCCCGAGCAAGACCTGGCTCACAGATCACGTGCAAGCTGGGCCCAAAAGCGCTTCCTATGCGAGCTAGAATGTGCCAGTCCATCGGGTCTCCACTCCCCGAGATAGCAGCCCAGTATTGGCACAACAGCAGCCTTTCGTGCCGCCATGTCGATATAACGCGAAGTATACAGCATCTGATGCGCTGATGCTTCTCAAAAGTAGCTCACGATCAGCTTAACCTTATCGGGAACGGAAATACACAACAACAAACCAGAACGGATACAAAAACATAAAACATAATTAATAGATAATAATATACATCATTTACATCTATCAAGAAAATAATCAGAAAAATTTCAACCTAGAGAACCACAGCCGACCTTTTTCACCCATGAGGAACCCAACACCCTACCTTTTCACCCATGAGGAAAAACCACACCCACTTTTCACCCATGAGGAAACCACACCCTACCTTTTCACCTAATGAGGAACAACACCCTACATCTTTTCACCCATGACTACGAATCCAAGCCTACCTGTTGTTCACCCTCATGGAGGAACCACACCCTACCTTTTAACCCCAGGAGGACCACACCCCACCTTTTCACCCAGATGAGGAAACCAGTCCCCTACCTTTTGCACCCATGAGGTAACCCACACACCTACCCTGTTTCACTCCATATGTATATGTTATTCACCTTAGGATAACCCTACTACCCTACCTTTCACCCGTATATATTAATGAGGAACCACACCCCTACCTTTTCTACCCAGGAGGAACCACAGACCTACTTTTCACCCTATAATGTAATAGAGGAACTCAACCCTACCTTTTTCAAAACCATATATAGAGGAACCACAACCCTACCTTTTCACCCTTATAATGAGGAACCACCAGCCTACCTTATTCACCTATGCATGCGAACCACACCATTACCTTCTTCACCATGAGGAACCACAGCCTATCCTTATTCAACATGAGGTAACCACAACCCCTACCTTTTCAACCTATTAATGAGGAACCACAAGCCTACCTTTTCCAACCATGAAGGAACATTGCACATACCCACACCCACCTTTCTACACAAAGAGGAACCAAACCCTACCTTTTCACCCCCTATGTAAGGTAACCACAACCCTACTTTTTCACTCACAGTAACATGAGGAACCCACCTACCTTTTCCACCCTATCAATGTATGAATACCAGCACCCATAACTTTCACGTTATCAATGAGGAATACACACTATCCAACTACCTATTTCACCCTAAATGAGTGAATACCACAGCCTACCTGTTTCACACTACATGAGAACCTATACACTCACTATACCTATTCGTCCCATATGAGGAACACCACCCTACCTTTGCCTTCACCCATGAGGAACCACACCCTACCTTTTTCACCACTAATGAGGAACCCATCAACTTATCACTTTTCACCCATGTGATGAACACACACCCTAACCTTTTTCACCCTAATGAGGAACCACACCCCTACCTTTCCCCCACATATTAACCTGTAATGAAAAGGAACCACACCATAACTTTTACCCTAATAGTGAGGATAACCAACCCTACCTTTCTATCTATCCCCATGATGTAACACAACACACCTACCTTTTCACCCCCTGGGAACCTACACCCTACCTTTTAACACAATCGCGGAAGGAACTCACACCTACCTTTTCACACATGAGGAACCACACCCCTACCTTTTCACCCATGAGAACCACAACCCTACCTTTACCCCCATGAGGAACTAATCCCTACTACTTATTCACCCAGATAATAATAAGTATATAATGTACGGAACCACACGTACCTACCTTTTCACCCATGATGACCACACCTACCTTTTCAATCCCAGTATTATGAGGAACCTACACCCTACTTTCACCCCATGAGGTACCACATGACCATGAACCTTCTTCACCCCTGCTACATGAGGAGTACGCTGTTACACCCTTACCAGCTTTAATTTCACCCATGATTTGGAAGACACACAGCGCCTAGCTGAGTCTGCTCACCCAATGATGATAGCCACACCCTACCTTTTGCAACCCCATGATGAAATCCACACGGGCCGTGACCTTTTCACCGCCTTGGAATCTTTTTACCATCCGCTCTACCCTGAAATCTATTGTAACAGTGAATCCACACCCTACCTTTCTCTATCCCAATCGAATCTAGAATTAGGCCACTTTAACCTCATAACATACCTTTGTATATTCCTCCCTTTGGATTTAGTAGTATGAACCCCAACACCCTACCTTTATACACTTGACCTTGCTTGTTGCTGTGTGTGATCCTGATGGGAATCGACGACACAAGCCTACCTTTTCACCCAGGATGAACCATCGACCCGTGTCCTTTTCACCCGTCGTGTGTGCTGTGTGTAGTCTGTGTGAATGAGGAACCTACAAACCTACCTTTTCACCCGTATGGAGGAAACCACACCCTAACCTTTTCACCCATGAGGAAACCACAAACATACCTGTTTCACCAGAGGAACCACACCCTACCTTTTCCCCCAGAGGAAACCACACCCTACCTTTTCCCCACCCATGATGACACCACACACCCTACCTTTTCCACCAATGAGGGAGGAACCACAAACCCACCTTCTTCACCCATGAGGGAACCCACACCCCACCTTTTCACCCATGAGTGAACCACACCCCTACCTTTCAACCATTGATGCCCATGAACCATCACCCACGCTTTTCACCGTGTGTGTGTATGATGAAGCCTACCATGCACCTTATACCTTGTCACTCCAATGAGGCAACACCACCCTACTCTTATCTACAGTCCCATATGAGAAACCTACACCCTCACCTTTTTCTACCCACCCTATGGAGGAACCTACACTGGTCCTACCTTTGCATCCCATGAGGAACCACACGCTGCACAACTTTTTCACCCAGTGACCGGAACCACACCCGTTACCTTTCTCAGACGCCGCCACCTGGATCGCCAGTAGGAACCACACCTCTACCTTTTCACCCCTCCATGAGGAAACCACACCCATGCACACTTGGAGCCTTCACGCCTGAGGAACACACTCCTACCTTTGATTCCCCCATTGAGAACACACACCCTACCTTTCACACCCATGAGGGAACCACACCCTACGCATTTTACATCCAATGAGGAACCACAACACCTATACTTTAGTCCCCCCGCATGAGGAAACCATCGCACCCTACTTTTCACCAATGAGGAACCACAGCCTACCTGGTGTTCACACCACTCACACTACCACTGACAGGACACCACCAAACCATCCTACCTTTTCACTACCCTCATTGCTCAGAGGGGAACCCACAAGACCCTACTGTTTACACCCATGAGGCCGGCAACACACCCTCCCACATACACTTTTTCTAATCAGTGCCGGAAATCCATGAGAAACTCCACACCCTCCTTTTTCACACCATGAGGAACCACAGCTACCTTTTCACCCATGAGGAACACAGGCCTACGGCTTTACCACCCATGGAGGAACCACACGCTGACCTTTCACCGACCTTGATGAGGAACACACCCTAACCTTTTCACACCCATGAGGACACCAACCCTACCTTTTCACCCGGCCGCACAGTCAACGATGAGGAACCGACGAGCCCCTAACCTGGACGAGCTGATTATTCATCCATCCCCTATGAGGAACCACAGCCCTACCTTTTCACCCATGAGGAACCACACCCTACCCTTTTCACCCATGAGGAAACCACACCCTACCTTTTTTCACCAATGAGGAACCACACCCCAACCTTTTCACCAATGAGGAACCACACCCCACCTTTTTCACCCAGAGGAACCACACCCTACCTTTTCCCCCATGAGGAACCACACCCTACCTTATCACCCATGAGGAACCACACCCATACTTTTACCCCACCGGACCACAGAATGGATGCCGCGCACGCTCTAATGAGCTGGCAGATCCTACCCACACCGTCACCTTTTCAACTAAATGACTGCAGCCAACCACAGAAGCCTAGCTTTTCACCAATGAATTATCCAGGAGGTATGAGTGTGTGTGTGCGAACCATTCACTTCTACCTTTTCCCTCCGCCCTGAGTGTGGGCTGTATGGGAACCACCAGCCTACCCTATTACGTCACCGCCTGTGTGTTGCGTATGAGGCAACCACACCATACCTTTTCACCCATGAGGAACGACAGCCTACCTTCACCATGAGGAACTCACCAGCCACTGTTCACCCCATGAGGGAACCACACCCTAACTTGCACCCATGAGGAAAACACACACTACCTTTTCACCATGTGAGAACAACACCCCCACCTTTACACAAGAGAACCACACCCCTACCTTTTTAAACACCCATGAGGAACCACAAACATACTGTCCCCATGGAGGAACCACACCCTACCCTTTTCACCCATGGAGGAACCCACACCCTACCTTTTCCCCCCTCTTTTTCATGAGTAACGCGACCACCCTACCCTTCCACAATGAGGAACCACAGCCTACCTCTTCACCAATGAGGAACCACACACTACCTTTTCCCCCATGAAGGAACCACACCCTACCTTTTCACCCATGAGGAACCACACCCTACCTTTTACCCATGAGGAAACACACCCTAACCTTTTCACCGATGATGAAACCACACCTACCTTTTCACCCATGAGGAACCACAGAAACACCTACCTTTTCACCCATGAGGGAACCAACACCCTACCTTTTCACCATGCGAACCACCACCAACTTTTTCACCCATGAGGAAAACCACACCCTACCTTTTCACCCCATGAGGAACCAACCCTACCTTTTCACCCATATGTAGGAACCACACCCTACCTTTTCACCCATGACGAACCACACCCTACCTTTCTCACCAAGAGGAACCACACCCTACCTTTCACCCATGAGGAACCGACACCATACTTGTCACCATGATGAACCACACCTACCTTTTCAACCAATGAGGAACCAACACACCACCTTTCACCAATGAGGAAACACACCCTACCTTTTCACTCATGATGAAACCACACCCTACCTTTTCACCAATGAGGAACCACACCCACCTTTCACCCATTACGGAACCAACCCTACCTTTTCGATGAACACCGTGGTCAAGTACTGTCCGTGCCAGCGCCCGCCAGACACACAGTTTTTTTTTGTTTTTTTTCAGCCAAGATGAGCAAGTGCAAGGAACGTCGGTTAAGTTCCCCGCCCATAAGCTTCCGAACGGCACGCGATTATGTTCCCCCGTCATCTGTGGTGATTGAGCGACTTTTTTCTTGGTTCGAGGGTTCACGATTCGTGGCAGAACCCGAGACAGGTCGTTTCGAGCTATGTGGGTCACATGTGTGCCTAGGGGCTTGTCAGCTTCTGACACTCCAAGACACACCGTTTTGAGAACGTCCACGATCTCCGTCAAAGTGAAAAAACACCATGAGAAGATTTATGGATATGAGGCATGTTTGCTATTGTGGTTTCATGCGGAGGATATTTCCGTCGGGCAGTAATTACTATCCTAATCTTAGAACCAACACTCTAAACATACACAACACTCACAAAAGATGAGTGAAGTGATGTCATAAAAACAAATACAATGGACTACAACACAACACTAAGAACAATTATGCCCTGATAATAGATGCCCATAACTCTGAGGACTTTGCGATCACTCGGACAAACAGGTGCGATCCCCTCTGGACACGCTGTCAGGATGCCAGGTCCACGTGGATCAGATTGATGGAAACCCCATCAATGCCTGCGTCAGCTGCCTGCTAGCCACTCCCCGACTCAACAGGGACTACTTCGAGCTTCACTCCAGTAGGTTTGTCAACTGGAAAATGAAATAGAGATTCATATAACCACATGCCAAAATAAGCTTGAGCAGTAACACAGCAAATAGGTCACAATCAGCGCCTGTACTTCCCAGTGAGATGATATACGATCGTGGTAGCTGTCTACGGTCTGCAGCATATGTATCACGCTACTTGGCGATAAAGTGTCTAGTGTGAACCAGTGCCGTCTCGGATCAAACCACTTCATCTACACACACCCCTCACGACGCCATGGCACTTCACACTACACCACATAAACACACACGACGGAGCATCAACATCAGCCCTTTTTACAGAAGACACTTAACGACCATTGTACATCGACACGTCCGTACACACACATGCACACGCACACACACGAACACGACTAGCGGACAAGCAGGCCTGCTACCACCTAGTTGTACAGCCAATGGTCTTGCTCAACGTCAGTGATGGCAGCATCACTCGACCCCGTACCACTAGCTGTTGAATCCACACACTCCGAAAAGCATATTGAGATGCCTAGACAACAATGACTCGGCTGGAGGCACAAATAATAAAAAAGTCAAGTCAGGCAGATACGTTACGTTTGAAGCTTTTCAACTCGAGCATGAGCCTCCGTGACGGCGCAGATCTCCCTACACATATTGACACGAGCTCTGCTAACAGATATTGACGGCTAAATTGCTCACCGTGTTACTCCAGGTAATTTGTGCTTGTCCTCCAACAAAGGTTGTGGCTCAATCATCAACCACCCAGTTAAGAACAAGAATCCAAGGGATGAGTGAAACACAGTAACACAGGGACATAAAATCCACTATAGACTAACAAAATACAAATAGTACAAACTAGGAGATATCATCGCTGATCACATCACCATGAAGTTTTATAAGGCCAGGCTGATGAGAGTAAATGTGCATAGACAGATGTTCAATGTTGCGAGGAAACAGAATCTACTGTCAGACAGGCGGCAAAAGCCGAGATGTTGTCATTTTATCAACAAATGCACGGCTCGACAAGAGTTCTAGAAAACGGTATTACCACATTGCTGCTCCTAGACGACACTGAACTGCTCTTCGAAAAGACTTTACATTCAGCCTCCTTGGATGAGAGTATGAAAGAAAAAAAAATAAATTCTCATATGCTAATACTCTTATTATTCCCCTTAGATCATCCTGAATACTCACCATTGTGGACCAATGCACGATGTGGGCCGAGCATAGAACATCATGTGAACTGTATGTTTCAATGTGCCCCTCCAAGAGGAATATAATATAAATAATTTACTTACAAATAACAAAAGATAAGTCACAAACACACAGCAGTGCCGAGATTAAGCTTGCTGCGCCCCTAAGGCACATTGTGAAATTATGTAGAGAAGAAAATGGCATCTGTTTAACAATTGTAATTAGATCTCAGGCTCATTTGCCCCCCCACCCACTCCGCAGACCCCAGACAAAAGATGAATTGATTCAAAGAACAAAAATATCAATACAACAAAAAGAATATATTTAATAGTAAAAAAAGAAACATAGCTTTAACCAATAGTTAGATCCTCTCTCTGATCCGCAGGATGGTCCAAGGCTACGGGTCAAGGGCCAAAAGTGACCCAGAGCGGTGTGAACCTAGCCATTTTAATCGTGCTGCCGGTCGAGAGCTACGTGCGGTGTCGCTACCTAATGGTCACTCATCACTACGACCGCTACCCACTAACCCCACACATATAAGATAGTCTTGAGACTGCCACATGCTTCACTAGCCCACCTCACACGCGGCCAAAAATAATATTATTCTTACTAGAATAGACACTATTTCCCACTGGTTTGGTATTTTCTGTGTCCGGTTGATGTTTTCACCACAAAAGCACTGTTCAAGCCCGGAAACAGCACCACCAGAGACCTAGTGCCATTCGCAGGCAAGAGAAAAATGTAGCCCTGGCAAATAGTTCAATGTCAAACAAAATATACGATATTATTATACTGTAATTACAGCTCATTACTTCACTCTGTAATACTAGCAATAGCTGTCTGTAGACTACACAAAAGACTGCATATACTGTACACTGTCTTTAAATACTAAGCCAGTAGTTAACTTGTATGTTATCTACAAAGGCTTGCATTATCATCAACTTCGCTTTACCAATTACCCTAGCACACCGTAGATCTCCCTCTGTCATTACTACACAGGACTTGCGAGTTGATTCGTTGCACACGTTTGTGATATGACTTAGCAGTAGTAGATTGTGGAAATTACGGTAGACACCAAGCTGCATTAAGTTCATCTCTTTATATTAATCTAGAAATAGTTCTGTTATTTTTACTTTCTCTAACAGTTTTCTGCATTACTTAACTGACTTGTTGAGAGTACTAGCAGTTAGTTCTGTATTACTGACTACAGACTGCTATACTTCACTCTTATACTAGCAATAGTTCTGTGTTTACCAAAATACACAGGCTGGCATTATTGTCACGTCTTTAATGTTTTACATATTGCATATATGTTCTGTTATTGATTCTTATATATTCCCCCCAAGGCTTGCATTACTCTGTCTTTATGATACAGCCCCAGAGCCCTCTAGTATCACATGTCACTCTACTACCACCACGGCCTTGCTGATTACCTTCTGTCTATCCCAATCACTCCAGCAGTAGTTCTATAGTCCAGTTATACACAGCTGCATACTCACTCTTTAATACCTAGGCACAGATAGTTACATGATTATTACGTTACACTACGCGCGAGGATGTGAGGTGTCTGTCTGTTTGTGTAAGTGTGGACGTATGATATATTGAGTTCTGGTAATTGTTATCGTGATCACGCGAGGCTGCATTTATACTATACATAGTCTTTAAATAACTAACAAAGGAACAAGTAGTTCATAGGAAATAAAAATACTACAAAGTGCGGTGCATTAACTTCACTCGGTTTAATACTAGCAATAAGTTCGTGTATTTACATACACCAGGCTGCATTACTGTCAGCTCTTTAAGGGGTCACATCCCGCTCAGGACAATTTGTATTTAGTTTCTGTTTTTATTTAGTTATCACAGGTCGCTTTGTCATTTTATCTCACTCTGTTTGGTGGGGGGGGAATGGGTAGCTTAGGGCAAATAGTTCCTGTAATACTACACAGAGTTGCAATTACTTCACTCGTTTAAATACATGCAATCGTATCTGTATTACTTCACAGGCTGCTTACTTCGAGATGCTTTAATAACTAGCAGTAGATTATGTATTATCGAACCACCAGGCCCTGCTATGTACTGTCACCAGTCCCTCGTCAAGACTAGCAGTAGTTATGTATTATTACACTAGGGCAGCAGGGTGTACGGGGGTTGGTTGCTTGTGCGTGTTGGGGAAGGTTTAGACTAGCAGTAGTTCTGTTAGATTACTACACAGGCTGAACATTACTTCCCCTCTTTAATAACTAAAGCAGTAGTTATGTATTATGAACACAGGCTAGTGGCGCATTCATTACGTTCTTATTATTACTAAGGCGAGTTAGTTTCTGTATTATTCTACACAGGCTGACAAGTACCTTCACTATTTATACAATAGCAGATAGTTCTGTAATTATCTACACAGGCTGCAAAACTTCTAGTCATTATATACTAGCATTAGTTGTCGTTATTTAGCGTACACATGGCTCGACTGCATTACTACACTCTTTAATACTAGCCATAGTTCTTTGTATTGACTTAATCATTTTTTCATTTGGTTCTGGGATCCTACCTTCTCTTTGCGTGCGTAATTACTTTCACGCCCAGATAGATTCTATTGTAAATTACTAGACAGGAGGACATCAGCAATTAGAATAATCACTCTATAATATCAGCAGTATAGTTCTCGTTTACTCATACACACGGATCGCCCCACCCCTCTACCACTCCTCGTCTTTACACATAACTCCGAGCCAATAGTTACTGCTCATATATCAACAAGACAACAGCCCATATACTTCGTGGCGTTTGGGTGTTGGGGTGGGGTGGAATGGACTAGCCAATCATTCTGTATTACTAAACCACCGAGGCCGCATTACTTCAACTACCTTTAATAATAGCAGGTTATGGGAGGGTGAGTTCTTGGTGGTGGGTGTTAGCGGTCACAGGCTGGCAGGTGTGTATGCTTCAGCGTCTTTGGGATTATACTAGCAATAGTTCTGTATTACTACACAGGCGCATTACTACCTCTGTCTTTAAATACTAGCAATAGTGGTGCGCGGGTGGTGGTAGGGTGGAGAATACAACATGGCTGCATTAGCACTTCTGCTCTGGTTAATACTATAAAGCAGTAGATACATACCTAAGTTATACTACACAGTTGCAGGTTAATTAAGGCGTCGTTGTGAAGGTACGTAGCGCGAGTATGTTGTTGGTGATGGTATTACCAACTAGCGCATTTACAACTCTTTAGGATACTTAGCAGTAGTTCGGAGGTGGTTTACTACACAGGTTTTGCTATACTTCTGTCTGTTAAATACTGTAGCAGTATGTTCCTGTTTTACTCCACTTAGCCTTTGTACTATTTATCTTCTGTCTTTTAGATACTTGGATGCTAGGTAGTTTCTTGATTACTTACAGTACAGGCTGCTATTACTTCACTTCTCTTTTTTTAGATAGCGTAGTTATGGTACTGTGCCAGCTTAGTTGTTAATATGATGGTTTGTTTGGCTGAGGCATGCGGGCCGGATGTAAAAGCACGTCCAGGAGGAATGGTGTGTGTGTTTCAGGTCACTTCTACATTTGGCTTTCCTTAGTCCTATGTATTGGTATTTTCTTGTAGGGGGAGACAAATGATCCCATCACTCAGATGGGCTTATTAAGGGAATAACTGCCTTCGTTATTATGGTTTTGACAGGTGGTGGTCAGCATTGTGTGAGGGAAATTAGGTGTAAAGGGTTTTTATAAAGAATAGTCATAAGGATAATGTTTATTAGGATGTCAAGGTAGTTTGGGGATTATTATTATTTAATATATTCTCCAGATTACAATTAATATTCCAATTTATGTGTGCTGTCACAATAATAGAATATATCATAAAATTCTTAATATTTTATTTGCGAGCGGTGTTAGAGGTTCCCTGAGGGTGGCTATTCTGCCGATTTAATTGCCATGTAGTTTTATTAGCATGATTAGCATCATATTAATTAACATACTACTTGTCTATATTCAAAAATGGATCAGTGGTTATTTTATATCATTGACACTTGCGTTTGTTTGTTTGACTCATTATGAAACATAAGATAATTCTATTATAGACCATTACTATACTAGACAATCTATGTCGTCCTGGACATGCTGCTAGGTAAGGCCATAGTCTTGTTATAGCACCACGGATATCTACAATGCTTGAGGTATGGGATGGTGGTCTTATAATTTGTATATATGTGTCTACTTTTCTTCATCATTTAGCAGCCTGCACATGTTCGGTGCTATTTCCTGCTTGGACTTTCTTGCGGATAGCATACATCCCGCCACAACCTGCAAGCACTTTTGCAGGCATTAAGCCATCAACTTCTATACAGATATCATTATCTTTATCATGCTTTCACTTTGCTGTTCGCAGGCTGCGAGCTCTCAGACAGGACTCAGACACTTATGCCTTAATCTGCATAACCAGTGTACCACACACCGCAAGAAGCTTCAATGTCTAGTTGGTTGTTTACGTAGAATGTCTGTTGTTGTGTAGGCCTGGGGACATTGGTTGTCCTATGATTGCCATCAGCCTGGTACACTAGCACGCTTGCGTGTGTTGCGCCCAGCAGGGCCTGTGAGTTGGGGGAATGTTCTCTCACGTTCTGTTTTCTGCAGAACAGTTCATTTCTTGCCTTACATCTTCACGACACAGAGGGCTGGTCTGTCATATATAACGCTCTGTGAAACGTTCCAGCAATCTGGATCTGGCAATCCACGGTTGATTTGTGCAATTGGTGGATGTTCTACGATGAAGTTGAAGGCATCGGTGACTTCGGATAGGACACACCCCATGCTCCCAAACCGACTTTTTCACCTTTCCAAAGAAAGAAGAAGTTCGTATCACACCTGTGAAGCTGTGAAAACACTGGTAGCGCTGTGACTTACTTTGCCCAGGTACTACAGATGGCATTGATGGTAGGAAAGGAGTTCTTGCCACGCCGAGGCGACCCAGATCGTTCAGCCGATGGATACGTGTGGCGTGCGCTAGAAAAGTGATACTCCGAGGAATGAGGGAATATGACAAGAAACGTCAGTATCCACGGTGCGATTACCAAAGATGTGGGTGCATCCACTCTCTAGGCATTGTCAGATGGACCACAATTCTTGTGTCTGCCTCTTCGTGGTGCACATTGTAGGCATCGGAAAAGTGGTCAGTATGCAGAACCTGCAGACTACAGAGGCTCCAGATGTTGCAAAGAACCTGCTTTCCGTCTGGGAGGTCAGTGGATACAATCTTCTCTGATAGGAACTGGAAGGTTCTACCTTGTTTGTGGGGCTCAGCAGAAATCGCCAATTGCCTGGACATTGGTCTGAGCCTGCCACCTTCCTTCGTACAATTTCCCCCGTTGCTCTATGGTTGATTCTTTGATACTGTTGTCCAGGCTACCTGTCATACCACATATACTTCATAGAAAGCTTTCCAGTTGCCTCATGATGTGGAACAAACACTACACTTGCATACATCGTCAAATGTAGTGCAATGCAGTCACTGGAGGAGGTTGTACCCAACGCAGCACCAGCGAGCCCACTCTAACCATCAAATGAGGGGAGCCCCAGGAGGGTTCTTCTGCATCCTTCGGCGCCAGGAATGTTGGTGAGATCGGACTTCTTCCTTGTCGCAGCTTCCCTCTTTCAGCCAAAGAAAGAGGAGGTAATGTGGGTGCATTCTCAGCTGATAGAAGTGTCCACGGTCCCCACACGCTGACTGGATCGTGACGATATGTCAGAGGACGGGAAAAGAGGGCCACGTCATCCTTCTAGCATAGACACTTGTCCGACCTGCTACGATTCGTCTTTGGTGTTGGCGATCTGAACGAAAGAGGGGCAAATTTGATTTTCTAATTTGAGGTAAAATAAAAAAAAATATAAAAAAATAAAATAAAAAATAAATAATAAAAAAATAAATAATAAAATATTAAAATGGGAAAAATAAAAAATAACCAAACTTAGTGGATGTATCTGCATATACGGAATATTTCTTTTTTTACATTAAAGGCGAACTCTTGATTCATCAAGATTTTTACCGCTAAGTGAAAATAAGCCTGTTGAATCACAAAAAGAGTTCATAGAGGCTTCGCAGTAATTGATTTTTGTACTCCCCCTCATCAAAATCAGAGCTAGCGCACCCTGAGAAATGCGTGTGTGCTAAGTTATCCTGATACAGAAAAGCTATTTGGTGCATTATGTCGTCTAGTCCGCATAGTCCCGCACCCTTGAAATTGCGTCCATTTAAGCGGACCTGGATTATAGCAATAAGTTCTGTATTACTACACAGGTGCATTTACTTCTGTCTTAATATACTAGACAATAGTTCTGTATTACTACACAGGGACTGCATTACTTCTGTCTTTAATACAGCACAAGTAGTTCGTTATTACTACACAGGCTGCATATACTTCTGTCTTTAAACTAGCAGTAGTACTGTATTACTACACAGCTGATTATTCTGTCGTTAATACTAGCAATAGTCCTGTATACTAAACAGGCTGGCATTACTCTCTGTCTTTCAATACTAGCAGTAGTTCCTGTATTATCTACACAGGCTGCATTACTTCACTTTTTAATACTAGCAATAGTTCGTATTACTACACGGGCGCTTTACTTCACTTTTTAAAAAGCAAAGTCTGTATTACTACACAGGGCTTTATTTCACCTTTTAATACTAGCAATAGTTCTGTTTTACTAAACAGGCTGCATTATTTCACTTTTTTAATACTAGCGTAGTTTGTTTTACTACACAGGTGCATTACTTCTGTCTTTAATACTAGCAGTAGTTCTGTATTACTACACGGGCTGCATTATTCACCCTAATATAGCAATAGTTCTGTATTATTTAACAGGCGCATTACTTCTTCTTTAAACAGCAATATTCTGTTTTCTACACAGGCTGCATTACTTCTTTTTTAATACTAGCAGTGTTCTGTTTTCCCCTACACAGGTGCATTATTTCACTTTTTAAATACTAGCAGTAGTTTGTATACTACACAGGCTGCATTACTTGTGTCTTTAAACTAGCAGTAGTTCTGTATTACTAACAGGCCCCTTTACTTCTGTTTTTAAATACTAGCGTAGTTCGTATTATACACGGGTTTGCATTATTTCACTCTTTAATACTAGCGTAGTTCTGTATTACTACACAGGCTGCATTACTTCTGTTTTTAATACTGAAATATTTTCTGATTACTACACGGGTGCATTATTCTGTTTTTAATATAGCAGTAGTTCTGTATTACTACACAGGCTGCTTACTTCACTCTTAAGACTTACTCTTAAGACTACTCTTTAAGAAAAAAAAAAACATTTATGTTTTTTTTACGTGGAGGCCCCTTTGGGCCCCAAAAACCTTTACTATCACTAAAATTTTCAGTTTTTTTAGCTTTTTTATAAAGGTTTAAGCTTAATATATTTTTATATTATTACTAGCCGCAACCCCCCCTCCGGGGCGGCTTTTGGCAGCTCCTGCAGAGGGCATTGGTGGGCCTTTGGCACACCAACCGTGTTTGGTGGGCCCAAAAGGGCCCCCCAAAACCAGACCTCCAGATAGCCCCTTCTAGCTTTCCTGAAATCATGGAGTAGAAATGTATTTTTAATGCCAACCTATTCACATCACCCCCAACCCATTACTACCCTTTACCATCCCCCCCCACCCATTACTCACCCTTTCCCCCCCACCCCCCCCCATTCATCCCCCATACCATCACCCCACCCCCCCCATCATTCCCTCAAACCTCACCCATCACCCCCACCCATTTTTCACCATCACCCCACACCCCCTTTGCCCACCCCACCCCTTCACTCAACCATTTCCCATCACCTACATCAAAGGGTTTTTCAATTCCGCAACCCCCCTTTTTTTTTTTCAAATTCTCGCTAATAGGCTCTAAAATAAAAAAGAAAAAAAAGGGGGTGGATCATCTCATAAATGGGCTTAAAAACCCTTTCCCCCCTCGAGCGGTTCCAAAAATGTGCCATATGGGGGGGTTCCGCCACAGGGGCGGCACCCGGAGCGGACACACACACACACACACACACACACTTTGATTTTATTATTATTATAATATTAAAATAAATATTATATATATATAATATATATATATTTTATTAAATTTTTTAATAATATATATATATTATATATGTTTAAGTTCCCAAATCGGCTCCCAAGATCGGCAAACCCAAAACTCAGCTTGGGTTTTGATTTTTCCCAAAAAACGGGAGAACACCCAAAACCGGCGCGAGTTGCCGGGGCCGCGGGTGCCACCACACTAGCCGCTTGGTTTTTCCCCCGATTTTTTGTTGTTTTTGTCAGTGGGTTGGGACTAGAGTTGTGTAAATGTTATTTTGTGTACTTCACAGGGTTTTTATTGGATTATGGCTCCCAAAGTCCCGGAAAATAGTATCCAAAAAAATATTTTCCCGTGATTTTTTTATGTGATTTTTTAAACTTTTTTTTTCCCCCCAATATATTAGTTCTAAAAGTCGGAAAAGTCCATTTCCGGTGGGGTGCTCCCGAGGTTGCCGAGTTTGGGAATTTTAACCTGTATATATATAATATATATATATATATATATATATATATATCTATATATATATATATATATATATATATATATATATATATATATATATATATACAGGAGAACCTCATTTAACCGGCATTCAAAACAACGGCACTAATCGACCAGGCATTTTTTTTTTTTTTTCTTCTCCGGGCCTCCAGCAGGGAGGACCACGGGGTAGCTTGAGCCCGTCAGAGAGATCCTGTGAAAAAAGAGAGGAGTGTTCGTGGTGCTGGCGTGCGACACGAGGACTGGCTTGTCCATCCTGACGAGGAGTGCGGGGTAGAAAGGGGCACTCAGCAGGATAACCCAGGCAGTAATTAGGTATAATTATTTCAAAAACTGAGAAAATCGGCAGAAATTTAGTTCAAATTTGGCGGGGTAAGCAAGGTTGGCAACCCTTTCATCCCTTTCACTGGTAAACTCTGGAACTCTCTTCCTGTTTATATTTTTCCACTTTCCTATGACTTAAATCTTTTCAAAAGAAGAGTAACAAGACACCTCCCGAACTAAATTGGCTCACCCCTCTTTTTTATTTTATTCTCTTACTGTCTTCTTTATAGGGACTGGCAACTAAGCGGGCTTAGTGTTTCCCATTTTTGTTGTGCCCTTGGCCAGTTCCTTGTGATGTAAGAAAAGGAAAAAAAAATATTGGGATTTTGGGCGATCCCATAGGAGTAACTCTCAAAACAACGGCAAAATGAGTTATCCGGCATGCGCTCCCCCCCGAGGGTGCCGGATAAACGAGGTTTTCCTGTATATATACATATATATATATATATATATATATTATATATATTATATATATATATATATATATATATATACACAGTCGACCCTGGAGTTCACGCCTGGTAAGTCAACAACGGACCATATCCTAGCGCTTCGTGTCCTGGTGGAACGCCGACGTGAGTTTCGACAGGGGATGCTTGCAGCCTATGTTGATCTCAAGAAGGCGTTTGACTCAGTGCATCGTGAGTCACTCTGGGATCTTCTGCGACTTCGAGGGATTCCTGCAAGGACTATGGTTTGATAACTGGTCTGTATTCTGGGACTGAAAGTGCTGTGAAGTGTGGGGCAGGTGTATCCGGCTTCTTTCCTGTGAATACAGGAGTGAGGCAAGGGTGCGTCCTTGCCCCATCACTTTTCAACGCTTGTATGGACTGGGTATTGGACAAGGTTGTAGATCAAAGTGATTGTGGAGCATCCGTTGGCAACACCAAGATCACTGATCTTGTTTTTGCCGATGATGCAGTAATCTTTGCTGAGTCGCTGGAGGTCCTGGTGATGGCTCTCGAGGCGCTGCACGAGGAGGCAAAGCCTTTGGGACTTGAGGTCTCCTGGCTCAAGACCAAGGTCCAGGTGTTTGGAGACTTACTAGAGAAGCAGTACAGTCTGTTCATGCGTGTGGCGAGGACATTGAGATCTTGGAAAGTTTACATACCTTGGTAGCGCGAGTCCATAATGACGGCGGTCACATCAAGAAGTCTTACGGCGGATTGGCATAGCCACGGTGTTATGGACTCGCTCAGCGGGATTATTTGGCGTTGTCGGTACCTGTGCAGGAGGACAAAGATCCGGATCTTCAAATCGCTTGTGATCCCTGTCTTACTCTATGGTTGTGAGACATGGACACTAATAGTGACTTGAAGAGACGAATCAATGCCTTTGGTAATAAGTGTCTTCGCAGAATCATGGGGTATCGCTGGGATGATTACGTGTCAAATCAGCGATTGCACCGTGAGACTGAATCGAGGCCTATTACCTGCACAGTCCGTCAGCGCCAACTTGGGCTATATGGACATGTGGCACGCTACCCTGAAACCGATCCTTCCCATCGGGTTGTATCTGTAAGAGACAATCCGGCGTGGAGGAGGCCAAGGGGGCGCCCACAAGGCTCGTGGCTGGGGCAAGTTGATGTTTCTTGTCGAGAGCTGCTTGGTATGGGAAAGGAGCCTGCATGGGAACTCGCGCGTGGTGACCCCCGGGAGTGGCGTCGTAGAGTGGGCGAGGCGACGCGCCCCCCAGCATATGCCCCCAATGATTGACTGATTGACCCTGGAGTTAATGCACTCCATTGCTCAAATTGTCAACTCTACATGATTTATTATTTTCTCATTATATTTTGGAATGCTTTGGTTTTAAGGAGTTTTGATGTCTCAGATATTAAGATCTATAAGGAAGGAGCCTGTGTTGCTAGTGGTTTAGTGGCAGAAGAGTGTGTTTTGTTTAAAATAGTGATTATTAGTGTTATGGGGTCGCCGCTACAAGACTGTCTCCCTGTCACCTCAAAACCTTAAATCACCCTTATTTAAGGTGACACACGGTGCTACACTGACCTAAATAGTGACACTTGTATAGAACAGCTCATCACAACCATGTAACATATATAATAATGAGCAATAGTCATGATTATAAGCAATAGCTTTGACAGCCACGGCCTGTGTCTGGCTTGTTCTTCTTCTTCTTCTTGTGACCTCTTCTGCTTGGGATCACTTTGTAGGTCTGTCAAGCTCGAGCTTTTCTTTTTTCGAGCTATATTTTCACACCCTTGGGAAAATACCCTCGCATTAACGGACAATCGGCTTTAACGGACCACTTCTCCCTTTTAGTCCGTGAAATCGAGAGTGACTGTAATATATATATATATATATATATATATATATATATATATATAAAATTATATATACAGTACAGGGAGGTCCCGAAGATACGAGCAGTTAGGTTCCACCTGGCATTCTCGTAAAGCAAAATCTGGTATAACGAAACACATAACTAATGGTAAAATATAGGTTTGGTTCCAGGACCCCATCATAAAAAAAAAAAAAAAAAAAAAAAAAAATAAAAAAAAAAAAAAAAAAAAAAAAAAAAAAAAAAAAAAAAAAAAGACATGTTTTTCAAGCTAAAATAAACTATAGCAAACACAACAAACACACAGCGTCTATATTACCCACACTGTACTACCTATTCTGTAGAAAAACCATTCTGAAAGAGAAAATAGCACATAAGATAACATAACTGCACATTAATTAAACATAAAACATAAATGATGTCATCAAGCTCATCATCAGTCACCAGCCAATGACAAACTGTTTTTAAAACTTCTCGACCAATCACAAGTCAGCGAGACATATTTCCGGGCAAGAATGGCATGCCAGACTGCCTCTCCGCCCTCTGTCCCCGTCATCCCAAACTAATTCTCGTTTTATTCGGAATGCTTGTGTTTTAAGGAGTTTTAATGTATCAGATAGTAAGATATATAAGTAAAAAGCCTGTGTTGCTAGTGTTTTGGTGTTAGAAGGTGTGTATGTGGGTTGAAATAGTGCATATTTGTGTTATGGGGCGGTGGGGCCGCGGCAAGAATTTCTCCGTCACTCCCTGCCCCAGCAGTCACCTCATCATAACATCTTCAAATCACCCTTATTTAAGGTGACACACGGTGCTACATTGATTTAGATAATGACACGTGTATATAACATCTCACCTTAAGCACTAAGTTGTATAATAACGAGTGATAAGACGTTTAATCCTGCCCAAACCTACAGTGGCGGAGGTGGCGGCTCCAGCGGCCAGCCGCCACTCAAAACTTTTGAGTAAAAACCCGCCGTCATCCGCCTCACCTGTGCCTTCCTGAAGAAGACAGTCAGCTCCTACGCCTGTGATAGCACCATAGGATATCACCAGGGATCATAGGATTCCTCAAGGGGTTCTCGCTCCCCTACTAAATATTACCAAAGACATCTATCTCCCTTGGTCTAGTGGTGTTGATATCCACCTCACGGGCTTCATGGGCCGGCTCATGCTGCTGCTGCTGCTGCCAAAGGCCGCGCTGCCAAACGTGGATGAGTCCCTTGCTTGTATTTCATCTCTTTACTCATATATATGAATGATATCCATCCAAATGCAATCATATGTCTACATTCACCTAGAGAAATGATATTTCATAGCATACCAAACAATAATAAGCGAGCCTGGAGACTTCCTACCTCTGCTAATACCAGTCTCGAGCAGTCGTTGGCCAGTCTGCACGTTATTTTCAGATTGATTATCGTACAACCTTAGGTAAAATCATATATGTAGTCGGTAAATGTTTATAATTTTAGTAAATAACTTGTAATTTACTTTAGTAAATAACTTGGTAATTTTACTCACCCCAGTTTGAATGTCGTAACATTGGATTTTCGATCTCGTATATTGAAAATAGACCCTAATTTACACATCTCGTATCATCGGATTATCGTGTATCGAATGCTCGTATAACGGGACCTCCCTGTATAGCAAACACAACAAACACACAGCGTCTGTATTACCCACACTGTACTACCTATTCTGTAGAAAAAGCATTCTGAAAGAGAAAATAGCACACAAAATAACATAACTGCACATTAATTAAACATAAAACATGCATAACAAGCAAAAAAGACGTTGTAATGTAGGGGACGCCGCGTGATACAAGAGAAGGTAGTGTAGTGGTCCCAAGGTTGGGGCAGCACACCTGCTAATTACCCCTAAAGGTCAGGCCTTGCCATATGCTTAATTACCCTTCAGGTCACGCCTTGCTAGGGGTGACCTCACTGGGGACAACCAAACCCCCCTTTGTCCAGCCCGGGAGTGGTAGGGCGCGCATTTTGAACTTGATAATTTTACTCACCCCAGTTTGAATGTCATATCATTGGATTTTCGATCTCGTATATTGAAAATAGACCCTAATTTACACATCTCGTATCATCGGATTCTCGTATACCGAAAGCTCATATAACGGGACCTCCCTGTACATATATATATATACACAAACCTCGATTTCCCGGATATCGGATTTGCCGGACAAAATCCGAGGTCCGGGGATATGTCAGTCTCGGACATTTTTTTTTTTTTTTTTTTTTTTATATAAAATGCCTGGTCCTGTTCGTAAATTGACCAAGTTGTCCGGCGGTCCGAGCGTCTCCTGTCACCCCTGGTCAGTGTCCGCGCCTCCTGCCAGGTGGCAGCATGCACAGCGGTCGTATTGTTTACATTTGGGCACACAACATTCACGGTTCACCTGCACAGCCTCCGTCAGTCACCTGACTCCCACTGCCCCTGGTGCAAGAACATTTCTGAGACTATTGAACACTTTCTGCTGCCTCCCGCCAGGTGGCAGCATGCTCAGCGGTCGTATTGTTTTACATTTGGACACACGACACTCACGGTTTCACCTGCACAGCCTCTGTTAGTCCCCTGACCCCACTGCCCTGGTGCAGGAACGTCTCTTGAGACTATTGAACACTTTCTGCTCCCTCCCGCCAGGTGGCTGCATGCTCAGCGGACGTAAAAGTCCGCGGCGGGGTAGTTGATATTGTCGGTTGCCGGACAGTAAATACTAGAGTAGGATAAACGTCCGGGGGTGGGTAATGGCATCGGACTTTTTTTCTTTTTTTTTAATTTTTTTTTAATACTTCCGATTCCCGGACCAGTGCTCCCCTATTAGTCCGGGAAATCGAGGTTTGTGTGTATATATAATATATATATATATATATATATATATATATATATATATATAATATTAATATATATATATATATATATATATATATATATACAGGGAGGTCCCGAAGATACGAACAGTTAGGTTCCACCTGGCATACTCGTAAAGCGAAATCTCGTATAACGAAACACATAACTAATGGTAAAATATAGGTTTGGTTCCAGGACCCCAACAATTAAAAAAAAAAAAAAAAAAATAGACATGTTTTTCAAGCTATAATAAAATTTGGTAATATTTAGTAGGGGTGCGAGAACCCCTTGAGGAATCCTATGGTCCCTGGTGATATCCTATGGTGCTATCACAGGCGTGGGAGCTGACCTGACTTCTTCAGGAAGGCACATATTATACAGCTGATAACGGGGTGTTGTGTTGTGCGGGCGGCAGCCGATGTCCGCCGCCAGCGGAGATCGCCTTGGTAATTATTTAGTAGGAAAGCGAGGACCCTTTGAGGAATCCTATGATCACTGGTGATATCCTATGGTGCTATCACAGGCGTAGGAGCTGACTGTCTTCTTCAGGAAGGCACAGGTGAGGCGGATGACGGCGGTTTTTGAGAGAGGCGGCGGACGGGGCAGGCCGCCGCCTCCTCCGCCAAGGTAGGTTTGGGCAGGCTTAAACGTCTTTAAACTCGTTATTATACAACTTAGTGATTATGGTGAGATGTTATATCCACGTGTCATTATCTAAATCAATGTAGCACCGTGTGTCACCTTAAATAAGGGTGATTTAAAGATGTTATGATGAGGTGACTGCTGGCCGAGCTGGCGGGGCAGAGAGTGACTGAGAAATACTTGCCGCGGAGCCGCCCCATATCACAAATATTCACCATTTTAACACACATACACACCTTCTACCACCAATACACTAGCAACACAGGCTCCTTACTTATATATCTTACTATCTGATACATTAAAACTACTTAAAACGCAAGCATTTAAAATAAAACGAGAATTAGTTTTAGATGACTGGAACAGAAGGCGGACAGAGGCAGTCTGGCATGCCATTCTTCCCCGGAAATATGTATCGCTGGCTTGTTATTGGTCGAGAAGTTTTAAAAACTGTTTGTCATTGGCTGGTGACGGATGAACGCTTAGCCAGTCACAACTTCCTACTCGTTTACGACCTACCGAGGGAGCTTTCAATCAGCTTTGTAGCTTCCGTCATTAGGGAAAGTAGTATCTAGGTAGTGCGAGAGCAGGTTGTTGCTGGCCATACTACCTCCGTTGCTGGCTTCTCGCCCAGGGTTGTGAATTTTTGTAGGCCACATTGTCGTACTGAGCCACCAGAATTATCATATTTTCAGATTGATTATAATCAATCTGAAAATATGATAATTCTGGTGGCTATAATTATCGTACAACCTTAGGTAAAATCATAGTCAGTAAATGACTTTATAATTTTAATAAATAACTTGGTAATTTTATTCACCCCAGTTCGAATGTCGTAACATTGGATTTTCGATCTCGTATATTGAAAATAGACCCTAATTTACACATCTCGTATCATCGGATTCTCGTATATCGAATGCTCGTATAACGGGACCTCCCTGTATATATATATATATATATATATATATATTAGTGGCCCTCAACGTATAAGTTTGGTGCCACAGTGGGCCACGGCGTGGAAGAAGTTGGACCACCCTGCTCTATACTATTTGCAGTGTATGAATACATGCATGACAAAACTGGTACATAGTTGGCACTTTGCTTTACAGTTTACTAGACCTTAGACTGTAACCTTGCGCACTTTTACAACTGCAAACTCTTCAATTATGGAGTTGAAGTCCAGTTCTCATAGCAATCACTTGCAATGCACAAAAGGGCCAACGCACCAAGACGCTGTTGATGCATGGTAGAACGCTTCACATCTTTGATTCTCTTTAGCTGCGAAAATTAACGTTCTCTCCTGAACCATTGGCGGCCAGCAGTGTTAAGTATATTCAGAGAGCCACTTCAGTGTTTGGAAAGGCTGCATGAACTGCAGTGGTGTGCAGCAGCACACACACATGCTGTGCAGCAGCACAAACACATGCTGTGCAGCAGCACAAACACATGCTGCGCAGCAGCACAAACACATGCTGTGCAGCAGCACAAACACATGCTGTGCAGCAGCACAAACACATGCTGTGCAGCAGCACAAACACATGCTGTGCAGCAGCACAAACACATGCTGCGCAGCAGCACAAACACATGCTGTGCAGCAGCACAAACACATGCTGTGCAGCAGCACAAACACATGCTGTGCAGCAGCACAAACACATGCTGTGCAGCAGCACAAACACATGCTGTGCAGCAGCACAAACATATGCTGTGCAGCAGCACACACACATGCTGTGCACACCCTGTTGAGGGGGAACTTGAGGTCAATTGGTCTTTATACCGGCAAATGAACTGACGGAACACTGACGCATAATCAGTATTCAGATCCTTGTGATGCACACTGACAAGCCCTGTAATAGCAGTGTTGATATCCTCGGCGGTCACAGTCAAACTCTGTCAGAACGCCAAGCCGCTGCAGCACTACAGAACACGCCTCTATACACAGCACTTCACAGTGGGTCAATGATGACATAAAATGTATTAACTTTGAATTTTTGTTGGCCCGTCATCCCTTCTGTGGCATCAGTGGCATTTCCATCATTGATAAGGCTAGGCTATTGATAGGCTGTAAGACCTTAACAATACCCTAGCCTATCTTTTGGGCTTATCAATTAAAACACCATGTGATTTTTGGAATAGCTGACCTGATGCTTTTCTGTAAGCAACTATAAACTGTTTTACATAGCAGTAGGCCAAAATCTATAGGCTACAGCCTAGCGGGAATGATATCATTTTGACGCAATCAGTCAATTGAAGTGGCCATGTAAATAGGCTTACTGACAGTCTATCACTGTATCACAATTAGGAAGACTGCAAGAGCTTCAACCTTCAGAGTTCTGCCTTGTAATGAACATAAATACACCAGATGCACTTAGTCAAGTGGGACGTTCTTATAGGACTTATCAGCGTTTGTATTTCATGGTCTCAGCTGCCAGGTGGCCATAGTGTCGTCTCTCAGAAATGTGGACAAGGTGCCTTAAAGTAATCAGTTAGGCATTTTAATTATTTTGTTTATCAGCTGATGCTGCACTTCAATGACATTTTAATTGTTTTGTGTATCAGCTGATGCTGCACTTCAATGACATGTTTAGTATCCAATGTATATCATAATATGCATACTCTAATATTAATAAAAGAATTTCATCGTTGAGAGAAAACTACAACATTTAGAAGGACATTTAACAAATACCAGTAGAGAGCCCTGTTACACATGTTAAAACAGTCAGTTCTTACAGAAATGCCAATGAAATGCAACAAGAGACTATATCAAGCCAACTCATGAAAGGAAAACACATGTCAGTGTCTGTAACTATTGAAATAATGGCATAGCATTATGACAAGGTGGCATCCTTAAGCAGCAGCCTGTCACGCTGCCAGGCCCACCATTATCAGGTTAAGCTGTGAGAGCGTCCCGTAAACAATAACATACAGGGGAGTTACGGTGACTGTGTTTGTGTGTGTTGTGGCAGACTATAACTCTGAATCAAGAAAACAAGTAGAAGAACATCCCTGCATGGCTGACGTTGAAGGCTGGCTAATATTTCCTTCAGCTAAGAAAGAACCAAAACGAAGAAAGTTGGGAAAATAGATGTAGCCCACGGAGGTTATAACAGGAGGCGGCGGCATGCCGCGCACTCCTTGTGTTAGCGGATGAAGACGCCGCCCCGCCCCAATGCGGGGAGATTGACTCAAAACATGGAGATATCACGCGTCCACTCATTGCACTTTCAGGCTTTCTATATAATTGATACACAAAAATAAATGGAAAATATGACTGCCAAGGTATAGTTAACATCTAGACATTCTTTACTGACAATATATATCATAGAATAACATTCCCATCGCCGCATTATTCAAGGCAGTAACACGGTCCTGTTGTGTACTCCACACAACTATGCACGGGCTGTCTTGAATAATAAGAATTTTGCATTATTTCCTAATTAAAGTACATTTCAAATGTATAAGTAAGGATCAAGACTGTGCATATTAAACATAAAAAATACTTCACCAAGGGTAAAGTGTCCTTCAAAGTGGTTGCTGACATGACCAGTCAGATAGGATGGCGAGTCGCCTCCTTTCTTATAACCTTGATGTAGACGGGACGGGGTGGAGCACATGGAGGCAGTCCCATACTACCTCCATGGGCTGGACGATGGAAGGGACTCCCAGTTATCCTACTGTACCATCATTTAATTAAAAGATTATATATATAATATATTATATTATATAGATATATATATATATTATATATATATATATATATAATATATATATATATATATATATATATATATATATATATATATATATATATATATATATACAGGTTGAAGTTCCCAAACTCGGCATCCCAAGACTCGGCAACACCCAAAACTCGGCTATGGTTCCGGATTTTCCAAAACCCGGCGCGTAGTTGCCGGGTGGCCGCTGGGTGCCACCACACTAGGCCGCTTGGTTTCTCCCGCCGATTTGTTTGTTGCTATTGTTCAGTGGTGTTGTGACTGTAGAGTTGTGTACACTGTTATTTTGTGTACTTCTACAGGTCTGTTATTGGTATTATGGCTCCCAAACGTCCAGGAACACCTACTGGTGCAAGTGAAAAGAAAAGGAAGAAACAATGTGTTAACTATTTCTGAGAAAATTGAACCTTTTGAAGAAGTTCATGTGATTTTCATGCTTTTTTCCCCTTAATATATCTACGTTCTAAAAGTCGGAAAATTCCATTACTCGGCTTGGCGCTGGTCCAGAGGTTGCCGAGTTTGGGAACTTCAACCTGATATATATATATATATATATATATATATATATATATATATATATTATATATATAATATATATATATATATATATAATATATATATATATATATAATATTATTACCCAACATACATTAAAAGAAAGAGAAAAACACACTGGTCAAAAGTATATAGAAAAATGTTCATGTATTGAGAGATTTAAAGTTGTCCACGTTTTTTTCTTCTAACCGGAGAACTCAGTAAGGACATCTGGCGGCTGAGACCATGAAAATACAAACGCTGATATGTCCTATTGGCACAGTTGGTTAACGCGCCAAGTGGGTGCAATCGGGTGTTAGCGTCGGTTCCAATCCGCGCGGGGCAAGGAAAAAGGAAATTATATATTTCTGAATTATGATTACCAGCCTGAGTCCTGTGTCTTTTGGAAAGACATACGGACGGGATTTCCAAAGGTAACTGTGGCCCAGGCAATGTAAAGTGAATGTCGAGGTCTAGACTTAAGCCCCCATGGAAGCATTGCGTGGCTCCATCCTACGGCCACAGGCAAGTGTCTGTCAACAGGGCACCTCAGGACACTCCCCTGTGACCAAGACTGCCCCTTAGGAATCCCCCTCAGCATATCTGAACAGCAAGAAAGAGTAGAGAGAAGATAAGAAGTAAGAAGAACAAGAAGCCCCCCTCCCTCATCACAGCCTGTTCCGAGTGGCTTTAATATGGATTGACCTATAGGGCTACAAGTACAGAATCATGGCAATGGAAATCATAGATGTTAATATAGCGAGTGTGTTCACAAAGGGGGGGGGCCCCG
>JACEEZ010001921.1:0-30000 GCA_016584305.1 Chionoecetes opilio
ACACACCCCAAACCCCCCCCCCCCCCCCCCCCCCCCCCCCCCCCCTTGGAGCTCACCCCGGGAAACATCCTGGAAATAACCTCTCTTTTTGTTTGTTGATTCAATTTTGTATCTATTTTTGCTATGAGACCCTACTGTACTACTACTATTCATTTACTACCAGACTACTACTTTTACACTACTACTATATTGTTTTTACTACCACCTCTACTACTATACAAATACTAAAAATTTGCTCTACTACCACATACTCTACTACCCATACTACTACTACAATAACCCTCCCCGCCTCTTTATTTGCGGCGGGTACCCCATAGCCCCATGCATGACTGGGGCATCCCTTAAAACTACCCCAAAAAATACATACATTTATAACTAACTACCCTAATTTACAAACCACTCTTTCCTAACCTACCACCCTTATCCCCCTCTCTCCCATGGGGCCTCGCAATCGAGGTACCTATGTCCTTGTTAGAGGGAGTGGATATCCTCGTCCCCCTGAACACAGGAGGGCAGACCGGAGGGGGGAGAAGGAACGACCCCCCTCACCCGGGCGGCGCGGAGTCCTTGGCTGGGCTTCTTACTGACTCAAGTCAGCTGTTTTGGTAGAAGCCCCTACCTTTGGGGGCCATGCCGCCAGAGTGGTGAAGCCCAGGGGGTGAAGGTACCAGGGGTGATTTGCAGGATCCTATCCCATAGCCCTTATCTTCCCAGCTCTTTCCCTGTGGTGGCCCTCGGGAGAGCCCGATGGGAGGCGGCCATGGCGAAACCCGGATGCCAAAAGGTCCGCTCCCCGGTCCAGAATCCCCTACACGATTCCACGGCCTCAGGGGGGGTATTGGCTGTCCCGTACCGAGGAGTTTCCCCATCTAGAGGAAAGGGTTTTCTGGTGGAGACGTCCGTGGCAACCCCCGAGCATGCTGGCTGTTATACTATACTACTACTACTACTACTACTACTACTTTGCATTTATACCACGACTACTACTACTCTACTACTACACTACTACTATTGCATTTTCACCACGCTACTACTACACTACTACTACTACACTACTATTTCATTTACACCCCGCTACAACTACTACTACTACTACTACACTACTATTGCATTTACTACCCCGACTATCTCTCACTAGACAACGCAGAAGACGACAGCCTCTATCTATCGCTACTACCACTACTACTACCACTCTACTACTACTACTATGCATTTACTACCACAACTACTACTACCACAACTAAAAGATAGACAGAAGACAGACAACCATCTTCACCCGACAACAGTATCTTCTATCATACTACTACTACTACTCTCTACTATCACTCTACTAAATACTACCACATACTACTACTACTACTACTATACTACTACTACTATACTCTACATTTCATTTTCTACCCGACTACTACTATACTACTACTACTACTTTTACTACTAACTATACTACTACTATTTTCATTTACTACCCCGAACTATACTACTTATACTACTGCTAGCTACCTTTCTGCTACTACTCTACTACTACTCTCTACTATACTACTACTACTACTATTGCATTTTTTACCACTACTACTACTGCTACTATACTACTACTACTACTACTACTGCTACTACTACTGTACTTTGCATTTACTCCACGACTACTACTACTACAACTAGACAGACACCCGACAGACAGCCATCTATCTATCGCATCCACTCCACTAATCTATACTACTACTACTACACTAACACTACTACTACTACTACTATTTCATTTACTACCACGAACTACTACTAAACAGAAGCAGACAGACAGCATCTATCTACCAGCTAACTACTACTACTATTACTACTACTAATCATTACTATTACTTTAATTCTATATACTATACTACTACTACTGACTATCCTTCCCTTTCCCTTCCCTTTTTTCCCCTCCTCTCCTCCTCCTCCCCTCCCCCTCCTCTTCCCCCTTCCTCCTTTTCCTTTCATCCTTTTCCTTCCCCCCTTAAATTATTTTTATTCTCTCTCTCTCTCTCTCTCTCTCTCTTTCTCTCTCTCTCCTTCTTCTCTTCTCTCTCTCTCTCTCCTCTCCTCTCTTTCTTCATTTCTCTATTTTTTCTCTCAATTCTCTCTCATTCTCTCTCTCTCTCTCCTCTCTTCCCCCTCTCTCTCTCTCTCTTTTCTCTTCTCCCCCTCTCCCCTCTCTCTCTCTCTCTCTCCCCCTCTCCTCTCCTCTCTCTCTCTCTCTCTCTCTCTCTCTCCTCTCCATTCTCTCTCTCACTCCTCTCTCTCTCTCATTCTCTTTTTCACTCCCTCTCGTTTTTTTCTCTCTCCCCTCTTTTCTCTCTCTCTCTTCTCTCTCTCTCTCTCTCTCTCTCCTTTTCTCTCTCTCTTCTCTCTCTCTCTCTCTCTCTCTCCTCTTCTCTCACTCCCTCTCTCTCACATTCTCTCTTCTCACATTCTCTCTCTCTCTTCTCTCACATTCTCTCTCACTCCCTCATTTCCTTCTCTCTCTCCTCTCTCTCTCTCTCTTCTCTCTTCTCTCCTCTCTCGTCCTCTCTCTCTCCCCTCTCTCTCTCTCTCTCCTCTCTCTTGTGGTGGCGCTTTGTATAGTCAATAACCTTTTAGTTGGGACTTGCAAAGTGTCTAGATAGGATCAAAGTATCTTATCTTATCTCTCTCTCTCTCTCTCTCTCTCTCTCTCTCTCACTCCCCATTCCCTCTCTCTCGCTCTCTCTCTCTCTCTCCCCCATCTTCTTCTCTCTCTCTCTCTCTCTCTCTCTCTCTCTCTCTCTCTCTCTCTCTCTCTCTCTCTCTCTCTCTCTCTCTCTCTCGCATTCATACTCTCCCTCTTCTTGTGGCCGCTTTGACACTCTCGTGGCAAATTCAGGATTTTATCGCCAACAGTCGATCATAAAGGACGTTGTTGTGATCATAAAAGGCACTTGGTATCTCTCTCTCTCTCTGTCTCTCTCTCTCTCGTTGTCTAGCTGTCTCTCTCTGTCTAGTTCTCTCTCTCTCGCTCTCTCTCTTAAACTGATCTTATATTACTACTACTACTACTACTACTACCACCACTACTACTACTACTACTACTATTACCACTACTACTACATCCATAACACTGTCTAGCCTCCTTTTAAAACACCCTAGCTATTGACTTCTACTTCATCCCTACTACTACTACCACTACTACTACTACTACTACCACTACTACTACTACTACTACTACATATATATTTCAATACCTCGATATAGTCAACCTTGGTTCTTGCTGTTATTCAGGGGATGAAATTATAGAGAGGTTTTAAATCATTCTTTTATTCAGATTAAGTTTTGTCTCTTCATAGAAATTCCATCTTCTTGCAGCAGTAGATTCTTCTGTCTGTCTGTCTGTCTGTCTGTCTATCTGTCTAGTTGTAGTAGTGGTAGTAAATGCAATAGTAGTAGTAGTAGTAGTAGTAGTAGTAGTAGTAGTAGTAGTAGTAGTAATAGTAGTAGTAGTAGTAGTAATAGTAATAGTAGTAGTAGTAGTAGTAGTGGTAGTAGTAGTAGTAGTAGTAGTAGCTGATAGATAGATGGCTGTCTGTCTGGGTGTATAGATGGTTGTCTGTCTGTCTGTCTATCTGTCTAGTTGTGGTAGTTGTGGTAGTAAATGCAGTAGTAGTAGTAGTAGTAGTAGTAGTAGTTGTGGTAGTAAATGCAGTAGTAGTAGTAATAGTAGTAGTGGTAGTAGCTGATAGATAGATGGCTGTCTGTCTGTCTGTCTGTCTGTCTGTCTATCTGTCCAGTTGTAGTAGTCGTGGTAGTAAATGCAATAGTAGCAGTAGTAGTAGTGGTAGTGGTAGTAGTAGTAGTGGTAGTGGTAGTAACTGATAGATAGATGGCTGTCTGTCTGTCTGGATAGATGGCTGTCTGTCTGTCTGTCTGTCTGTCTGTCTGTCTGTCTGTCTGTCTTGTCTGTCTGTCTGTCTGTCTGTCTGTCTGTCTGTCTGTCTGTCTGTCTCTGTGTGTGTGTGTGTGTGTGTGTGTGTGTGTGTGTGTGTGTGTTGTGGTGTGTGTGTGTGTGTGTGTGTTGTGTGTGTGTGTGTGTGTGTGTGTGTGTGTGTGTGTGTGTGTGTGTGGTGTGTGTGTGGTGTGTGTGTGTGTGTGTGTGTGTGTGTGTGTGGGGTGTGTGTGTGTGTGTGTGTGTGTGTGTGTGTGTGTGTGTCTATTTTGGGCCCCGAAATAAAATAATGATGATAATAATAATAATTATAATAATTATAATAATAATAATAATAATGATAATGATAATGATAATGAATGATAATGATAATGATAATGATAATGATAATAATGATAATGATAATGATGATAATGATAATGATAATAATGATAATAATGATAATAATGTTATTTCCTTTTAATGTAACAACAATAATTATGATAATAATAATATTTCCTTTGCACCATAAATTTGAGAACACACATATACACACACACAAACAAAAAAACAGTATATTTCGCCTCCTTTCCTTCACACACACACACACACACACACACACACACACACACACACACACAGTACTAGTAGTAGTTTATTGACAAAGTTTTTACAGAATTTTTAACGTCATAACAAAAAAATATGCTACACTTTGTCCAAGTAAACATAACACTACTAAATGCATGAACAAGAAAAAAGGGCGATATTTCTATACTAAAAACTGTCTCAAAGAAAACACAAACAATGACACTGTTACTAACAACCTAACAAACAAAACACACCAAAACTGCTCCAAAAAATTTTACCCAAAAATTAATTAAAAAAAGTAAAATATAAATAAAAAATTATATTATAATATAAAAATAATTATAATTTTTTTAAAATATATAAAATTTATAATTTTTAAAAAAATATATTATAAAATATATTAAAAAATAATATATAAATATATATAATATAATATAATATATAATAATATATTAATAAATATATATATAATAAATAATATAAAATATATAATATATAATATATAATTATAAAATTTATAAATAATATAAAATATATTTTAAATATAAAAATATAATAACTTTTTAAATATTAAATTTAAAAATTTAATATATATTTATAATAATAATTATTATTTATATATAAAATATATATTAATATATATATAATAATATATAATATATAATATATATAATAATAATAATATATAATATTATAAAAATATAATATATAAAAATTATAAAAAAATAATATATTATATTATATTATATATATATATAATATATATAATAAAATATATTATATATAAAATTATATATATATATATATATATATATATAATAATTATTATATATATATATAAAAATCTATATATATATATATATATATATAATTATTATATATATATATATATATATATATATTATATATATATATATATATAGTATATTATATATTATATATATATATATATTTTAATATTATATATATTAATAATATATAAATATTAATATAATATATTTTTAAATAAAAATTTGGCCCCCCCCCCTTTTTAAATTTTCTGGTACGCCACTCACACGACACGCACACACACACACAGCAGTCCCAGGTTCGAAGCTCATCAGGGCCCTTTTCCCTCCCCCCCTTGAGAAAGCCACACACTTTCCCCCCCCTTTTTAAAGGTTTTATTTCCTCCAGCCCTCACAGACCCCTTCAAAAACCTCTAAACACGTAATTATAAAGTGGCCCCCCTGTGCTTACTTACTTGAAAAATGTAGGAGGAGGGAGGGAAAGGGTCCGGGAGGAGGGGGGTTTAAAGGCCCCCAATGGCGATGAGCTGTTGCCAGACAGCCTCGCCTCTTGGTTTATGGATGCACTGAGGAGGCCGCGCCCCGTGGTACCTGATTGTTTGCCTGAATCTCCGTGGCAGGCAGCGCATTCAAGGTGTGCATGGATATTCAGGCGGCTAGTCGTCTTTACAATACTATTAACATTAAAAAACGCATTACATTTCCTTATCCCTCTACAGCCCCTTTGCCTGCCGGGGCCTCCAAAGTCATGGCGGCCGTCACCCTGAAGAAACGAGGACCGTAGAGCGACAACTACGTAAGTTGATTGATATATATGTTTTTTTAATACGGATGTGTTATTTTGCCCCCCAACAACAAGGCTTATCCGGCACCCCTATACTTTTGCGTTCCCCAATCAGTACAAGAGGGCCGGGGCCCCCGTATACTGTACAGACATCTTAAACCAAGGGGGCAAAAACCTGTCTGGCAACAAAGTCTCATACGCCATTGGGTGTCTTAAACCCTCCCTCCTCCCGGACCTTGCCCTCCCGTCTCTCCTAACACATTCAAGTAAGTAAGCAGCTAGGGGCGCCACTTTATAATTCGTTTTAAAGGGGTTTCCCTAAAGGATTGTAAAGGGTCGGACAAAATAAAACCATTAATAAAGGCAGGAAAGGACTGTAGAATTTTAAAATGTGGTTCAGATTTCATATTAGTATAATGGAGATTTTTCCAGCCCTATTTTACATTATGTTGGTAGTCATTTGTGGCCTATAAGGGTGCATCATAGACCACAGGTATACAGTGGCCTATAAGGGTGCATCATAGACCACAGGTAACAGTCCCCTAAAGGGTGATCTAGCCCAAAGGGAACATGGCCTATAAGGGTGCACTAGAAAGGTATACAGTGGCCCTATAAGGGGATCGTAGACCACAGGAAATACAGGGGCCCTAAAGGGGAATCATAGACCACGGTTTTATACTGGTTATAAGGGTGCATCATAGACCACAGGTATACAGTGGCCTATAAGGGGGTCATGAATGATGAACACGGTTTCTTTTTTAAAAACCGATTAAAAATTTTACGAGGGGTTTAAAACATTGACATTAAAAGACGAAAATTAAAATAATAGCCCCGAAGTGCCCCGTGGAAGGTTTTTTCGAAAAATTATATATAATTTTTGTCATGATGAAGCAAAATTTTGGAAGCAAAATAGTTTTGTTTATTTTTTCCTTTCCCCTTTCAAAATCCAACAACACTATTTGCCCGCTAAAAAAAGTTCTATCAATCAGAACAGTTTTTAAAGTTTTGCTTTAGAAAAAATGCAAGAAATGTATTAAGTTTTCTTTGGTTGGCCCCTGTTGTGTGTGGGTGTTAGAGAAGAAGAGAAGAGGAAAGAAGAGGAAAGGGGAAGAGAAGAGAAAGGAAGAGAAGAAAAGGGAAAGAAGAGAAAGAAGAGAAGAGAAAGGAAGAGAAGAGAAGAGAAAGAGAAGAAAGAGAAGAAAAGAGAAGAGAAGAAAAAAGAGAAGAAAGAGAAGAGAAAGAAGAGAAGAGAAGAGAAGAGAAGAAAGAGGAGAAAAGGGAAAAGAAGAGAAGAGAAGAGAAGAAAAAGAAGAAGAGAAGAGAAGCGAAGGGGGGAAGAGAAGAGAAGAGAAGAGAAAAAGAGAAGAGAAGAGAAGAGAAGAAAGGAGAAGAGAAGAGAAGAGGAAAGAAGAAAAAGGAAGAGAGAGAAGAGAAGAGAAGAGAAGAGAAGAGAAGGAAGAGAAGAGAAAGAAGAGAAGAAAGAGAAGAGAAGAGAAAGGAAAAGGAGAAGAGAAGAGAAAAGAGAAGAGAAAGAAGAGAAGAGAAAGAAGAGAAGAAAGAGGAAGAGAAAGAAGAGAAGAGAAGAGAAGAGAAGAGAAGAGAAGAGAAGAGAGAGAAGAGAAGAAAAGAGAAGAGAAGAGAAGGAAGAGAAAAAAGAAAAGAAAGAAGAGAAGAGAAGGAGAAAAGAAGAAAGGAAGAGAAGAGAAGAGAAAAAAAAAAATAAAAATCAGAATTTTAATTTTATTAGATTGTTGCAATGGCTATTCTTTTAACATGAATGATCTTACAATATTTCTGAAAGATAAAAAGTGTTAAAGGTAGAACACGAAAGGTCATAGACAATACAAAAATTAGAAACATTAAAATTGTAAAAAATTAAAATCCCAATGAAAAAATCCAATAACTAAAAAGTCAAAATTCCAAAAGTTACAATAAAAAACATACAATAAAAGTTATAAAAAAGGTTTAATAGTTTTGATTAAAGAATTTCGGTTGGACGTCAAAATTTGAGTAAGAATTGTTTTTAAAAAAAGGTGATTTTTTTAAATGACTTTTAAAAAAAAAAAAAAAAAAAGTTAAGGAAGTAGCATCTCAATTGGCGGCGGGTGTTCCCGAAAGCGGTCCAGCCCCATGAAGGGACCTTGTTCCCAAAAAGTGTTACATTTTGGCACATGGAGTTTTTGCTGTTGTCTAGTGTTGAATGGTGTTCGTACATATCCTTACTTTGGGCATGGAAAAAACCGTCAGGGACTCTATTATTAACATATTTTACACGGCTACTCCTAGCTCAAAGTAAGAGAGGAGAGAAAAGGAGAGAGAAGAGAAAGAAGGGGAGAGAGGAGAGAGAGAGAAGAGAGAGAAAAGAGAGAGAGAGAGAGGAGAGAGAGAAGAGAGGGGAGAGAGAGGGGGAGAGAGAGAGAGAGAGAGGGGAGAGAAGAGAGAGGAGAGAGAGAGAGAGAGAGAGAAGAGAAGAGAAGGAGGAGAGAGAGAGAAGAAAAGAGGGGAGAGAGAGAGAGGAAGAGAGAGGGGGAGAGGAGAGAGGAGAGAGAGAGAAGAGGGAAGAGAAGGGGAAGGGGAGAGAGAGAGGTAGATGGAAGGAAAAAAAAAATTAAGGGAGGACCGGGGGAAGAGAAAGGACCCAAAAAAAGGAGAAAAAGGAGGAAAAAAAGGGGGAAAGAAAAGAGGAGGAGGGAAAAGAGGGAATTTAAAAGCCGGTTAACTTCGTTTTTGGGACAAAATTTTTTTTCTTTTCTTACCCCAACAAAATTTAGCCCGGTAAACTTTTTTTTGGGGAACAGAACCGGTAAAACTTATTTAAAGACGGGAAATTTTGTTTACCCGGAACTTTAAAGTCATGCCGGGAACTTTAAAAATTTTTTTCCGGGAACCTTTGCTTTCCCCCTAAACTTATAATCTTATGCCCGGGAATCTTATAAGTCTTATGCCGGGGAATCTTTTAATCTTTGCCGGGAATTATAATTTTAGCCGGTAAACTATAAGTCTTATGCCGGTAATCTTATAAGTCTTATGCCGGTAATCTTATAAGTCTTATGCCGGTAATCTTATAAGTCTTATGCCGCTAATCTTATAAGTCTTATGCCGGTAATCTTATAAGTCTTATGCCGGTAATCTTATAAGTCTTATGCCGGTAATCTTATAAGTCTTATGCCGGTAATCTTATAAGTCTTATGCCCTAACTTTAAGCTTATGCCCCTAATTTATAATTTATGCGTAATTCTTATAAGCTTTTTTTTATTTTTTTCCCTTCAATTTTACGGGAAACTTTTAAGTTTAGCCGTAATCTATAAGTCTTTTGCCGTAATTTATAAGTTATGCCGTAATCTTATAAGTCTTATCCCCGGTAAACTTTAAAATCTTTTCCCGGGAATCTTATAAGTCTTATGCGGAACTTAAGTCTTTGCCGTAATTTATAAGTCTTATGCGAATTTAAAGTCTTATGCCCCGGGAATCTTATAAGCTTTTGGCCTAATCTTTAAGTCTTATGCCGGTAATCTTATAAGTCTTATGCCGGTAATCTTATAAGTTTATGCGGTTTAAACTTATAAGTTTCTTTTTTAAAAAACGGTAAATAAGTTTATGCCCAAATTTTTTTAAAAACTTAGACGTAATCTTTAAAGTTTATGCCTAATTTTTAAAGCTTAGCCCCCCAATTTATAAGTTTATCGGGAATCTTATAAGTCTATGATAATTTAATGTTTTTGGCAAAAAAATCTTAAAAGCCCAAATGCGCAAAAAAAAAAAACCCTTATCCGGAATTTTTTTAAATTTTTTATGCCAAAATTTTTTATAGCTTATCCCAAAATTTCAAAAATACACGGGTTTTTTTCTTAAAAAAAAAAAACTTTACGTAAAAAATTTATAAAAAATTTTTTTTCCAAATCTTAAAATTTAATTCTTAAAAAAAAACCTTCCGTTTTTAAATCTTTCCCAAACTTTAAAGCAGGGAAAATTTTAAGTTTTTGTAAAATTGAGGCAATAAATCCATAAAAAACCCAAATTCAAAAAAAAATCCTATTTTTTAAGGGAATTTTTTTTAAAAAATGAAACTTTCTGGAAACAACATTTTTTGTTAAAACTACTTATTAATTTCATTTTCCAATTTACCAATTAAAAACAGAAAAAAATCCTTTTTTACGGTATTAATACAAATAGTTTTGGGAAAAAAAAACTTCTAAAAATAGGGGTTTTTTCCCTTCCTTTTTTAGGGTTTTAAAACCGGAGGGTCCTATATAAAATATCAGAAATATTTCATAATCCTTAGAAAATGAAAAAACAGCGATAGTAAAAAAAGTAGTTTAAAAAAAATAAAATAAAGGGGCCATCAATCAATCAATCATTGGGGGCATACGCCGGGGGGCGCGTCGCCTCGCCCACCCTACGACGCCACTCCCGGGGGTCACCACGCGCGAGTTCCCATGCAGGCTCCTTTCCCATACCAAGCAGCTCTCGACAAGAAACATCAACTTGCCCCAGCCACGAGCCTTGTGGGCGCCCCCTTGGCCTCCTCCACGCCGGATTGTCTCTTACAGATACAACCCGATGGGAAGGATCGGTTTCAGGGTAGCGTGCCACATGCCCATATAGCCGAAGTTGGCGCTGACGGACTATGCAGGTAATAGGCCTCGATTCAGTCTCACGGTGCAATCGCTGATTTGACACGTAATCATCCCAGCGATACCCCATGATTCTGCGAAGACACTTATTACCAAAGGCATTGATTCGTCTCTTCAAGTCACTATTTAGTGTCCATGTCTCACAACCATAGAGTAAGACAGGGATCACAAGCGACTTGAAGATCCGGATCTTTGTCCTCCTGCACAGGTACCGACAACGCCAAATACTCCCGCTGAGCGAGTCCATAACACCGTGGGCTATGCCAATCCGTCGTAAGACTTCTTGACGTGACCCGCCGTCATTATGGACTGCGCTACCAAGGTATGTAAAACTTTCCAAGATCTCAATGTCCTCGCCACACGCATGAACAGACTGTACTGCTTCATCTAGTAAGTCTCCAAATACCTGGACCTTGGTCTTGAGCCAGGAGACCTCAAGTCCCAAAGGCTTTGCCTCCTCGTGCAGCGCCTCGAGAGCCATCACCAGGACTTCCAGCGACTCAGCAAAGATTACTGCATCATCGGCAAAAACAAGATCAGTGATCTTGGTGTTGCCAACGGATGCTCCACAATCACTTTGATCTACAACCTTGTCCAATACCCAGTCCATACAAGCGTTGAAAAGTGATGGGGCAAGGACACCACCCTTGCCTCACTCCTGTATTCACAGGGAAGAAGCTGGATACACCTGCCCCACACTTCACAGCACTCTCAGTCCCAGAATACAGACCATAACCATAACAAGGGGCCACAACCCCCCTGAAATAAGACCGGAAAAGGGAATCACCTCATGGCGTACAAATGTTACACGGTTCGAAATAATTCCAATGATCTGAAACTGGAGAAATGCCAGTGGTCGCTGGCAGTTTTAACTCAAAGGTTGGTCTACTGTGTTTTGGCTTCGCGACTAATATTTTTCATAAATTAATTTCGCGATAAACATTGATGCACCGCATCTGAATACCAAAAAATATAGTTCTTCTGTTGTTCTAATAATTAGTAGAGAAAACTTATATGGATTCATTTTCATATAGATATTCATATGGATGACATGCATTACGATGGAACGTTCTATAATAGCAATTTAATGCAAATTACTCGCCTCGAGTAGCAAAGCTAAATATATTTTTTACTTGTATATTGTGGCATGTAAAATTTGGGTGATGTTCACACTGTTTTCTAAGACAGTACTGCTGCGTCTGGCAAACGCTTGTCAAAATACAATAAGCAATGCCTTGGAAAAACGAAGAATAAAGAATGCCGAAATCGGCTTGTTGCTGCGACAATGTAGGTTATAATTGTGGAGGCGACACGCCGCGGCGGGGAGTGGTGGCGGGGAGATTGTGGCGGGGAGATTGAATCAAAACATTGCCACTTCACGCGTCGACTCATTGCACTTCCAGGCTTTCTATCTGATTGATACACAATAATAACAGGAAAATATGACTGCCTAGGTATAGATAACTTCTAAACATACGTTATTGACTATATAATATCATAGAGTAACATTTACCTCGCCTCCTCAAATATAACCTACTTGGTTATTTGGTTAAATACATGTTTTACAGACTCAGGCTTCTATACAATATACATAGAAGAAAATCGTTCTTAAAATTATACTTTTGTGTTTTAAGTGCAGTGGAATAAGCCCATATTTTTCTTTCAAGTTGACCAACTTTTCACCAAATTGTGAGTTAAAACTGCCAACGACCCCTGGCCTTTCGGAGTTGCAGTTCTCTCTAATTAACGAGGTGACATTCGTAACAGTCAACATCAGCACCAGTGTTTACTTACACGTGCACGACTTGTGTTCCATGACCGGGATGGTCCTCATGGGTTTATCGTCATGGAAGATCTTCACAACGACATCCTTCGTCCCGTTGGTGTCCGGTTTGCACTTGGTGCCCGACTCGTACGTACCGTTCCAAGGGTCGCCACAGAAGCTGCACTCATTCAGGCACTGCAGGACCATGACCGCGTGGGGGTAATAGTCCTTGTCAGGCAGATCGTCGTAGGGTTCCAGCTGGCTAGCAATGTTCACCCACGTCGGTTTGGGCTCACACTTGAGATTATTTAAAGCTTGTCCCTGTTCAATCAGTTTGCTCTCCCCATCTGAGAGACGCGTGCTACCAAACACCAGCCCCAGCAGCCACAGCAGCCCCAGGAATGTTAAAGTCGCTGCCATGTATAACACTGCCATGACTACTTGCTTCCTGTCATGAAGAGAATATAGAAATAAATTAACATCAAATTTACTTACAGCAAAAAACTTGTATTACAAAGATCCTTTTCAGGAGCACCCGGGCCACCCAAAAAGACAGTGGCAAGCAGTGAAGTCTTTGACGGGCACAACAGAGAGTTAATAAACGCACTATAGAAATAAAGCCACCGTGCTCGGAGACCTCCATTCATTTTAATGATCATTTTCTAAGAAATAGTTCTACGATAAATGAAGACGAATTTAACTTTTAAAAATATTCAAAAAATTTACCAAGTTTTTCCCTGTACCCTATTTGGCTCCTATATCCTAAACCCCCGGCTGGCACCTGGTACCCATTCACTGCTGGGTGGACAGGGGCTAGGGATTTAAGAAAGACCACCCATCTATCTTTCGCTCCGCCCGGGGATCGAACCCGGGACTTCTCGGTTGTAAGCCGAGCGTGCTAACCACTACACTACAGAGTTCACCCCCCCCCCCCACACACACACACACGTGACCGCAGATTTGTGAATAAATAGGATTAGCTGCTGAATAAACATACATATTTATATTGACGTAATGAATACATGAATGTCCATGCAATCCATCACAGTTATTGAATGCCGGAAAAAAATATGGAAAAGTTACGTCACTTACTTGGTGGTCATGGTGGTAGTTGTGGTGGTGGTGGTGGTGGTGGTGGTGGTGGTGGTAGAGGTGTCTGGTTGGTATTATTGATGGAGACACTTTCGCCAAACTAGAAGGAGAAGAATAAAGGAGATGAGGAGGAGGAGGAGGAGGAAAGATAAGATTTTCATCCTATCTAGACACTTTGCAAGTACCAACTACAAGGTTATTGACTATAAAAAGCGCCGCCACGTCAGCATGAACTAGGCGGACTCGAACCGCTGACCGAATGCGCAGGGACGCTACACATTGCAAGCTCACGTCTCTACCAACCTTGCCACCCTGACGGGCAGGAGGAGGAGGAGGAGGAGGAGGATAGGCTCTGGGGGGGAGTTCGTGTACATGGCTTTTAGAGCATGAACCTACATTTTATTGTTATATAGGTCAAGGCCGCTAAAAAAAGTTTGGGTAACACTTCCATGGCAGGTACAGTTTTTCCGCAGAGCCCGTTGAAGATTTTTGGTCGAGCGTCCAGAATCGAAAATGACGATATTGTAGTTTCATGCAATAACCCACCATCAGGTCCACAACAGTTATTCATTGTCATTAATTCTCAAGCCTTAGATAGCACTAACAACATTGTATGCGTATTCAGACACACAGACCTCGGGTTTCAGTGCGAAATAGCTCAAATGTTAGTGATTGTAGTCCAAAAATCGTTCGCGTTTGAAAATGCCTCTATGTTTGAAGGCTCTCCACAAAGTCCACAAGTCCTCTGACAATTCCAATTCGCATATCGGTTAAAAAAAATTAAGTATGGTGGCGAGGGAGACAAATATAACCGAGAGTCAACCTTAACTTAAGTTGCTTAACTATCTGAAGTTAACTTAATTATCACAACGAATGCATGATCAAGTACATGTATACGTCACCATGCGGGCTACTTTACGGGGGGCTTTTAGCTCCACAGCGGCTGCTTCTACCTTAGTATGCGGGCTACTTTACGGGGGGCTTTTAGCTCCACAGAGGCTGCTTCTACCTTAGTATGCGGGCTACTTTACGGGGGGCTTTTAGCTCCACAGCGGCTGCTTCTACCTTAGTATGCGGGCTACTTTACGGGGGGCTTTTAGCTCCACAGAGGCTGCTTCTACCTTAGTATGCGGGCTACTTTACAATTAAATCAAAATGTCTTCTTATTATTCAAATATTTCTTTAATTTTTGTATTAATCTTTTGTGTTCTTCCCCTATTTGAGGGTTGGGCCAGCGTGCGGAGGCTTGCGTTGGGGTTCGGCGCCTCTGAAAAGGTTAAGAACCACTGCCTTAAATGATTCATATTTTGCTGCAAAGTAAATATCAAACAAAATTCAAAATCGAGCTACGTTTAGCTCAGTTTCTGTAAAATCGCCCTACGGCCCAACAAGCCATGATATGATGCTGAAACATGGTGTGGATGAAGCGGTGGAAGGAGTAGTAAAAGTAGTAGTAGTAGTAGTAGTAGTAGTATATAGTCGAAAGTCCTGAGGGTTATTGGGTATAAAATCGCCTTTATGTGTGTGGCGACTTAGCTCTGTTTTGCGTCTCAGGTAGTGTGTAAGATCTCACCTGGCGACGCGACGTTCACTTATCCTCCACTCTCACCTCCATCAGGTAAATATAACGTGATTCACCGCGTGGTAGTATCTCTTCCCCAGACACACGCGCGCCTTTTCTGAATAAACTCCTCCATGTTGTTCAATGAATATGTGTAATGGCTAGACATTTTATAGGCATTCAAGTCGTCGTATCCCCATTATTTGCGCTTGGCGCCAGGCTGTTGCTTCCGCTGGCGGATGCCAGTTAATGTTTTTCTGGTGGCGGGAAAGGATTCCAGTCTGTGGGAGGGGTTTTAGGCTCATAGTTGCCTCCCCACGAGTAGCAGGGTGCGCTAGCAGAGACACCCGAAGTAAATTGCATGTGGTGGCTGATAGGAATTCAGGCATGCATAATAAGAAACAGGGTATAGAAAATATGTTTAGATGAGCCGAAGTGGCAACGCGCCACCAGCCGCCATCTTGGAGGATCCAGGTCGACCTGGGTCGCTCATTCTATTGCAGGTCACGGCCACGACTACACCTCCCCCAGCCGAGGACGTCTTCTGGACCTCTCGCCACCTCCTTCCAGTTCCTCGCTTGTCTGGAGCTTGTTTCTGCTAACAGACGCAGGGCAAGCCATACCGCGAGGAGAAGGAGGGCTTGGTAGAGGCAGACGCAAGCTGGGAGCAAGGAGCGAGTCGCTAGACAGGAAGTCGACCACGTGTGTGCCACGACGAAGACCACAGGCTACAGGTTCTTATAATCATAATCCATAACCCCTTATATCTATTCCCCAGCCAGATAACCAGAAGCGGTAGGCTATCATAGGCATATGTAGGGAAGATATTTAGGGCGTGATTGAGTGGATGAATCTTGTGTTGGTGTGCTATTTTGTTATGTGTAGATCTTGTAAATAAACTAGATAAGGTGTTTACCAAGTGTTTATTGTTTACCCTGTATGTAGTCCTGGACTGATAGCTTCATAGTGAGTCAAACAAACAACACTAAGGTGATTTAATTATTGAGAGGTAAGTGAAGTCTAAGTACTTAAAACCCCCAGTAAAAATCTAAACCTTTACAATATGCAAATACAATACAAATACAAATCTCAATTACAAGTTTGTGTGCGGCGGCTGTTGCTTCGCTGCACAAGTTGGATTGCGTCGATCTTGTGTGTGGGGCTTATTAGGCTGGCTCCACTGAGAGAGAGAGAGAGAGAGAGATCTTGTGTGTGGGGCTTATTAGGCTGGCTCCACTGTGAGAGAGAGAGAGAGAGAGAGAGATTGCCTTGGAAGAGAATGGGAGGACAGGCTGGGATAGGTCGGAAGAGGAAGAAGAGGAGAACGAATATTGGACAAAGGGATAAGAGAAACCAAGGTAAAGAGACAGAAGGTAACGTCACCTCCCTTTTGCCGCGCTGGGGGAAGTGACGTCAATAAGAATTAAGAGGGCGAGGAGGAGGGTGAGAGTGAAAGAGAAGATGGAGAAGGAGGAGGAGAAGGAGGTAGGGGAAGGGGTAGGAGGAGGAGAAGGTAAGGGAAGGGAGGAGGTATGAACATAAGAACATATGAACTTAAGAAAATAAGGCATGGCCTTGCATGTAAGGTGGGAAATTAACTTTGCTTGTCCCGCTAAGCGGCAACAGCGGCACAAGTAAAGGATCTCGTTCCCAGCTTGTGTGCTAGCTAGAACTCTCTCTCGTACACAATACTGATCAAGGTAAAGAATATGGGTGGCTTACGGGATGAGAGAGAGAGAGAGAGAGAGGTGGTGAGGCCTGAGTGAGGCTATACAATATTTGAACGGTGGCGCCGTTGGCGCGATACCCATTGACGTCATGCGCACAAAGGACTGATTTTGCCTCGACGCCCCGGGGAGGTGACGTTACCTTCTGTCTCTTTATCTTGAGAGAAACAATGAGCAAAAAGACGCGAAGAGGATGATTGATTACAGATGCAGAAGAAATGAGAGAGAGAGAGAGAGAGAGAGAGAGAGATGCAACGATATACGGAAAAAGAAGAAAAAATTAATAGAGACCCGGAGGGGAGGAAAGACGGAAATGAGGTTGACCATGAAAGAGGAAAGAAAAAAAAAGAAAAAAAAGACGGAGAGAAATAAGTGAAAGACGAGAAAGAGAGAAGGGAAAAAATAAGAGACAAATATTTAATGAGGAAGATGGATATAATGGGAAAGAATGTGGTGTGTGTGTGTGTCTGTGTGTCTGTGTGTGTGTGTGTTTATTATGGTACAAAAACTCACAAGCAATGTCAGGTTTTTAAAATATTTTACTAACTCATACCTCGAACTAAATAATTAACAGAAAAGCAACAACAACGGAGTGTAAGTCAGAGATAAACGTGACCTTTTACTTGTGGTCTCGAGGTCAATAGGTCAAGCTAGGTCACACACTGGCCGCAGGAGATAGTTAACCTGAGTCGGGTCATATGGCGCCCAAAACTCATCAGGTCACAGAGAGAAGAGGGAGATAAGGGAGGGTAGTAACAAGGCCTTTGGAGGGAGAAGGGAGGGTAGAAACACGGTCTTTGGAGGGAGAAAGAAGGGGGTGAGGAGAAGGAAGCGATAAGGGAGGGTAGAAACAAGGCCTTTGGAGGAAGAAGTAAGGGAATTAGGATGAGGAGGAAGTTAGATCATTTATTTGTCGTCATTGTCGTTCTGCTTAATCGTCAAATCTCTGAAAACACGACACATACGCGTATAAAGGTAATATTTGGTAATTGGTAATGATTTTTCTTTTTTACATCACAAAGGAAGGGCAAAAAAAATATGATAGTCAATTCAAGAACGCTAGAGCCACATGCCCCTCCCCCGAGGTGGAGCTTGTCAAGCCCTGGTTCGCTCTTGATTGGTGATGCCGTTCTGTGGCGTGATGGTGGGTTGGCCGTCAAAATGTACACTAACCACTTCCCCACCCTGTGGTTCCCTTCTCCACTCCCAGCTAACGGTCTGACCTCCCAGGCTCCCACATCCCTTTGTTAATCCCTTAATTGTCCTTGACCCGTCAGACTCACACACACACAGACACACAACACACACACACACACACAGACACAGACACACACACACAGATACACACACACACACAGACACAGACACAGACAGACACAGATACACACACACACACACACACACACACACAGACACACACACAGACACAGACAGACACACACACACACACACACACGTACGCGCACAAAAAAATTGATATAATAAACAGAACAATAAATAACATTGAATCATTGTTGTATTTTTTTTTCTCTCTCTCTCTCTCACGTCTATTCCCACGTGGTGACCTGCTATATCGCCACAAGGCATGGCCGGGTAGGGAGCCTCAGGCGTGAGGTCATTAGCGCTGGGGGGACAGGTCAGGTTAAGGGTTTACTTGTTTCACCTCTAAAAAGTGACAGGCGCCATCAGTTGACTCTCTTCACCTCCTCCCTCACTCAGAATTTAACGAACCTTTATATTTCCCTCTCAATATCTCGTCTTCATGAAGAGTATCTGGCTTACTTTTGTGTCCATGTGATAACACATTTACTAACGCACTCAAAGCAAATATATGGTGTGTTTTTAAAGAAATAACGAAGGACTGTAGGATGCCCGATTTCCACTGAATTTTTTCAACCAATAAAAGACCACAGCGAAGCTGGCCTGGCATGCTCCTCCTCGGGGGAGGAGAGTTTGGCTCTAACGTTCTTGAATTGACTAGTCAATTCAAGAACGCTAGAACCACATGCCCCTCCCACGAGGTGGAGCTTGTCATATTCTGATTTCCTCTTGATTGGGTGATTCTGTGATGGAGGGTTTGCCGTCAAAATGTACACTAAACACTTCCCCACCCCTGTGGCTCCCTTCCCCACTCCCAGATAACGGTCTGATCTCCCAGGCTCCCACGTCCCTTTGTTAATCCCTTAATTTGTCCTTGACTCCTTTCTTTCTCCTCCTAGAAGAAAGGACTCCTGTCCTTTCTTCAACTTGTTTAGCTATAATGAGACACGCACGCACGCGCGCGCACACACACACACAGTTATATAAATAATAGAAAAATAAATTTTTTATATCTACTTAATGACCTCGCTCCCCTAATTATTAGTCATTTTTAAAGCTTATGATGCAATTATGACATCAGGAAGAGGAGGAAGGAGAAAAATTATTGAATCATTGTTGTATTTTTTTTTCTCTCTCTCTCTCTCACGTCTATTCCGACGTGGTGACCTGCTATATCGCCTCAAGGCATGGCCGGGTAGGGAGCCTGAGGTCATTAGCGCTGGGGGGACAGGTCAGGTTAAGGGTATACTTGTTTCACCTCTAAAAGGTGACAGGCGCCCTCAGTTGACTCTCTTCACCTCCTCCCTCACGCAGAATTTAACGAACCTTTATATTTCCCTCTCAATATCTCGTCTTCATGAAGAGTATCTGGCTTACTTTTGTGTCCATGTGATAACACATTTACTAACGATGGTGAATCGAGGACTTTCATGCACTCAAAGCAAATATATGGTGTGTTTTTAAAGAAATAACGAAGGACTGTAGGATGCCCGATTTCCACTGAATTTTTGCAACCAATAAGAGACCAAAGCGAGGTTGGCCTGGCATGCTCCTCCTCGGGGGAGGAGAGTTTGGCTCTAAGGTTCTTGAATTGACTATAGTCGAAAGTCCTGAGGGTTATTGGGTATAAAATCGCCTTTATGTGTGTGGCGACTTAGCTCTGTTTTGCGTCTCAGGTAGTGTGTAAGATCTCACCTGGCGACGCGACGTTCATTTATCCTCCACTCTCACCTCCATCAGGTAAATATAACGTGATTCACCGCGTGGTAGTATCTCTTCCCCAGACACACGCGCGCTTTTTCTGAATAAACTCCTCCATGTTGTTCAATGAATATGCAAATACCGTAAAGTAGGTTCCCATTGATTCTCGTAAAATATCTTCCGTCTCTCTATTAAAGGAAGTTGCATTTTTGCTTTACGCGGGAAGACGGTGAGTGGGTGAGGTTATGGTGGGGTTCCGTGCGTCTTGATATAATGCGCTTAAAAGTGTGTGAGAGGACTTAATGACTGGTCTTCCTCCTCCTCCACTACATCCTCCTCCTTGGCGTCCGTCACCAATTATAAAGGAGATCCTCTTCCTCCCTTCGACACACACGAAATGACCTCGTCTTTAGCATCATATCAAAGCAGCTCCGCGTCCACAATTATCACCCTCATCCCGAGACAACACAGAGGCGGTTTCGAGGCGAGCAAGGGCGTGTGGGGTTGTTATGAACTGCACACACGCTGTCCTGTCCCTCTCTGCAGGCGAGAGGGAGATACACACACACACAAGATAAATCCTGTGTGTATCATTAACGATAATATTTTTTGCATAACAACTGAAGACGAATGATGCAAGGAGGAGGAGGAGAAGGAGGAGGAGGAGGAGGAGGAGGAGGAGGAGGAGGAGGAGGAGGAGGAGAGGAGAGGAGAGGAGAGGAGAGGAGGAGGAGGAGCAGGAGCACATCGCTTATTCAACCCGGACAAGATAATTTCCAGTCATTTAATTTCCAATCGCAAGAAAATCTATTGGATGGAAATAAGCAAGAGGATGACAGATAGAAAAAATCCTGTTCTGTTACCTTGAAGAAACTGTGAGGCAGAAAAAGCCTCTCTCTTTTCTTTCTCTCTCACTCTGTTTTTCTCATTCTCTCTAATTCTTTCCCTTTCACTCTTTCTCTCTCTCGAGGAGGAGGAGGAGGAGGAGGAGGAGGAGGAGAGGAGGAGAGGAGAGGAGAGGAGGAGAGGAGAGGAGAGGAGGAGGAGAGGAGAGGAGAGGAGGGAGAGGAGAGGAGGAGAGGAGGAGGAGGAGGAGGAGAGGAGGAGGAGAGGAGGAGGAGGAGGAGGAGGAGGAGGAGGAGGAGGGGAGGAGGAGGAGGAGGAGGAAGGGCAGTCGGACGCGAAGGTTGAGAAAGAATGGAAAGACTCAGAAAAGGGAGAGTTGGGATTTGATTTGATTTGATACATTTATTAGGACAAAAAATACATACAGTCACATATGTGGTAAGGCCTACCTAGAGACACACATGAGAGGGATATGCCGTTGTCCCAAAGGACGTGTGTGGGTGCCTAGGCAGTCCCCACCCTGAGCCTACTGATCACACGTACATTACTAAACACTGCATCAATGTGATAAGAATGACTTACATAAAAGTTAGGCTGTCCAGCATTGTACATAAATCTACCTACCATTACATTACCATCTATAACATACTGTTGTTTTTCTTTATTTTATTTTTATCCTATATCTTTACTATGAGGTATCCCATATTATAGATATATACACACATACATATACATATACATAATATATACATATACATATATATATATATATATATATATATACATATACGCACATATACACATACACATATACACACACATGAGCAGATGTAGATATACATACACATATGCATATGCACACATATACACATGCATAGATATATACGCACACACATACACATACAGACAAACATACACATACGTATACATACATACACATGTTCGCACACATGCATACATATACACGCATACATACACACACATATACATTCACATATACATACACAGATGTACATATACACACATACATGCATATACAGACATATACATACATACATACATATATCCACACCCACATATACACATATACACACATATGCATACTCACATATATATACTATTGCATTATTATCCATATCTACTATATCTACTATTTTGCCGTTGCACTTATCCTGATCCCATAAGACGCTGGAGGCTGGTTTTCCGTAATGCCGCATCAACCTGACCGTTGTTTGTCATCCAGATAACTTGGTCCGTGACATTATCTATATCGGAATGTCTGAAAGTTGCCAAAGAAGGACACTGCAGTATGTAGTGGTGCAAGGTGTGGGACCTGAGCTGCTGGCATAATCTACATTTTTTGTCGTCCTCGGGCACATTCATCCCCAGTTCCCAGTAAAAGGGGGACCCCAACCTAAGTCTCGTGAAGACTGTGTCTTTCCATTTAGTTCTGTGTTTGCCGTATGAGAAGTGTGTCTGCAGTGCAACATTTGTATAGTGTGCCATGAGCTGTTGGCATATTTGTTTTCCATCCTGGTTTTGTCAGTGTCGTTTTGAGTGTCCCTAATCTGAGTCTTGACTTGTCTCATGGACAGTGTGCCCTGGATATCTACTGAGTCCCTGCACGTTGCCTGCTTGGCGATGTCATCCACCCTTTCATTGAGTTATCCCTACATGGGATGGCACCCAAATGAAGGTCACGGATCTACCTGTCCTTTCAATGCCCTGCAAAATACCCATACACTCGTTCACTATCTCCTCAAAAACAGGGTGTGGACTCCTGAGGGATTCCAGAGCTCCCCTGCTGTCTACATAAAAATATGTGTCCCCAACACCATCCTTGACTTTCCCAAGGCCAAAGAGTATTGCAGAGAGCTCAGCCTGAGTGGAGGAAATAGCATCAGACAGTCTATAAGCATGATGGGTGTCCGTGACCACGCCATGTACATCATACTGCCTCACCAGAATACCACACCCGGCCCTGCCACTCTCCATGACAGACCCGTCACACCACACGTGTGTACTGTTCGCCTGCCAGAAAGGTGAAAGTTTCTCCAAGAAAATGTATTTAAGTTCATGTGGAGCATACATGTGCTTTTTCTTATCCAGTGGCGATATTATTATGGTTACTTGTGTGTTCTGCCACGGAGGGCCCCTCTTATGTCGTCCCTGTGTTTCACAGCTGTTCATCAGGTCATACCTATCTATCTCTGCCACTAGCGTAGCTAAAAATCCTCTCCGGCCCTGTTTCCTAAAAGTTGTGAGCCCAGCAAGTCCAGTGGTGACACTATCAACTAGTGTGGCCCCTCCCTTGGCCCTCATATGCCTTACGGCAGCTGCCGAGTTAACTTGGGAGACCCTGTCTTTGAGAGCAGGGAGGCTGAGTTCCATTCTCATGCAGTCTACCATCGCATTTTTAGGGCAGTTTAGGATGATCCTCATGGCAGTGTTTTGTAGCTTCTCAAGTTTTTCCATCCTTCCCGAGCCAAAGCAAGAGAGGACAGGACTAGCATAATCTATTAAAGACCTGATAGTGCTGATGTACATGGTCCTTAGCACAGGAAATCCGACACCATTCCCACTCCAGGCTAAAGCTTTCATGGGTTGGAGTCGCGCCCTACACTGCGTTACCAGGTGGGTCAGCTCCGCCTCTTTACTATCAGCTGAGTATCCTACATACATTCCGAGGTACTTATAGGATCTCACTCTTGCAACGTTTTTGTTGTTGACGGTTAGGTGTATGTCCCCAACTGCTCGACATTGAAACTTTGTCTTTTCCTCATTTAACACGAGACCCATTCTCTGGGTCACAATCGTGAACTTGTCTAGGGCAATTTGCATATTACGTACATCTCTACTCTGAAGGAGGATGTCGTCAGCGTAAATCACAGCATTTACATTGTGAGATAGCTCTAAGGAACCGACTTTATTCATCAAAATATTGAATAACATGGGGCTTAATACACCACCTTGAGGAGTGGCAAGAGTAAATGCTTTCTGGTCAGATAAGGAACCCTGAAACAGGACTCTCGCCTTCCTGCCATGGAGATAATCGCCTATCCAGTGGAGGAGCCTGCCACCCACACCCATAGTAGCAAGTTCATACAGTATAACTTCACCCATGGCCTTGTCAAAGGCGCCTTTTAGGTCTATAAAGACGCGGCAGTAATCAGCCTCATGGGATAAACACCTTATAACAGCATCAGCTGTTTCCTTCCCCTTAATGAAACCAAACAGATTATCGCTGATGTCATCGCCTACTTTATACATTAATCTCTCCAAGAGGACTCTCTCCATCATTTTAGAAAAGCATGTTGTTAATGATATCGGTCTATAGCCTCCACTGACCTTAGGGACAGGGATTATGATCGCCTCCTTCCATGCTTTGGGGAGCCTCCCTTCCCTAAAACTCATGTTAAATAGTCGTAACAGTGGTCCGTCGTGTATACTAGCCAAGCAGTTAAGTATTTCATAGGTAATACCATCAGCTCCTGGAGCAGTAGATTTTCCGTTTTTTATGGCTCGCAACAATTCATCCTGAGTAATATCCACATCTGTTTCATCTCCCACGTTTAGGGCAGTGAGGATAGAGGATCTCCCACGTTTAGGGCAGTGAGGATAGAGGATCTCCCACGTTTAGGACAGTGAGGATAGAGGATCTCCTCTCAACCTCCCATTCTCCTACCGCATCGTTTACAGTCTGAGGAAGACTGGCAGCACTAGCCTCATATGCCCACTTTGTTATAAGCTCATTTGCTACCTTCTCTGGGTGTGGGTGTGCCACAAAGCTGGCTCTCTTCCCCCTGACTTTGTTAACTGCCCTCCATATTTCAGGGACGTTATTACAATCACCCAATTTGTTTGCAAATTGCTTCCAGTACTCGCCGCGTGTTTCCTTCCTCATGGTCCCCAATATCTTAGCTGTCTCTAGGAGTGTGTCCCTGGTAGCAGCATCTCGCCCAGATTCTACCCATTTTTTATGCGCCACCCGTAACATTCGCGTGTGTGCCTGCAACGCTTTGTCGTATGGATACTGTTTAGCCCTTGACTTTGTGTACCTTTGTTTTGTTGCGCGCTGATTACGCTGATTATCACAAAGAACTGTCTCAATAGCGCAAGCCATGTCATGATAGAATTTATCAATGCAGGTTGGACGATAATTAGCATACCAGAGTGAGATTTTTGAGATAAAGTGGTCAACCTTATCCTTTGGCAAAGACAGACGCTTTCTGTCATAGTATACCTTTCTTTTCGTTAAAGGTAGTCTGATCCCGATAGCAAAGTGATCACTCAGCAGATCACTGATTACGTTACTAATGCCAGGCGCCCCCTGGTGGTTAACTAAGCAAGCGTAATCGAGTCGCCCTCCCTGTATGTGCGTTGCTTCTTGGGAGCCCAGTAATCGGGCTTGAGGGAAGTCACTCAAGAACTGGACCAAGCGTGTACCGTTAACATTAGTTTTCCCTCCTGATTCTAGTGACCTGTGCCTGGCATTGAGATCCCCAGCCACCAGCGTCATGACACCCTGGAATATGGGATCAGGAAGAGCAGTCACACCAAAGCAATTACTGGACACATACAAATTGATCACATTCATAACACAATCCTGAAAATGAACTTCAACACAGACACTCTCAATACCATCCTTTTTGTCAGGAGCCTCCAGAAGCACGGACGGAATAGTGCTCTTTACATAAGTGGAGACACCCCTTACACCCACCGAGGCCTGGAGGTGATGCCCTACATAACCATTTAGCTTAAGGGCTGTCCCACATTTATCCCCGGTCTCCTGCAGAAGTATTATGTCGGTGTTGTGTTGTGTGACATAGCAGTGTACATCAGCAATTCTGCTGGAGGTGAGAGATCGAACATTCCAAGAGAGCACTGTGAGGCTATTTACTTCCATCTTCCAAATCAATGTCCGGCTCACCTGTCAATATGTTCTCCATCAGCGTGGCAAACGTAGCCATTTGTTTCTGTATTAACATCCAAGCCTTAATATTCTTTTCTTTTCCGTCGTCACTATCCTTACATTTTTCTAAGGAACCTTTGACATTAGTAATGCACTGAGTACTGAACATATGGCTGTGTGGGGTTTTTTCCTTTTCTTTTATTTGTGCCGTGAACTGTGTTGCAACGGTGTTTTCCTCAGCTCGCACACTGGACGCAGAGAATGAGCATGTTTTGCTTTCAGCTCTGCTCTCTCCACCGCTTACACCACTTTCTGTACCCTCCACACTACGGGCCTCACCCCTTACAGAGGACTCAATACCAAACACGTCACTATTTTCACATATAATATTGCTAACCGCACCCGCAGCAGAAAGGGCCTCGTTCGGGAGCACCGCATTCAGTGCCCACCGCACTGGGAGCTTTGCCCATGACACTGGCTTCACCCAGCATACTGCTATCTGCGCTTGGAACGCCACATTCACTTCCCACCTTTTCTGCATTGATCTTCGTTTCCAACAAGAGCTTAACCGTATTTTCCAAACTTGCAAGCCTTTCTCTCTCTCTCTCTCTCACAGTGGAGCCAGCCTAATAAGCCCCACACACAAGATCTCTCTCTCTCTCTCTCTCACAGTGGAGCCAGCCTAATAAGCCCCACACACAAGATCTCTCTCTCTCTCTCACAGTGGAGCCAGCCTAATAAGCCCCACACACAAGATCTCTCTCTCTCTCTCTCTCTCTCTTCTCTCTCTCCTCTCTCTTTCTCCTCTTGTGGAGCCAGCCTAATAAGCCCCACACACAAGTTCTCTCTCTCTCTCTCTCTCTCTCTCTCTCAGTGGAGCCAGCCTAATAAGCCCCACACACAAGATCTCTCTCTCTCTCAGTGGAGCCAGCCTAATAAGCCCCACACACAAGATCTCTCTCTCTCTCTCTGTGGAGCCAGCCTAATAAGCCCCACACACAAGATCTCTCTCTCTCTCTCTCTCTCTCTCAGTGGAGCCAGCCTAATAAGCCCCACACACAAGATCTCTCTCTCTCTCAGTGGAGCCAGCCTAATAAGCCCCACACACAAGACTCCTCTCCTCCCTCTCTCTCTTCTCTCTCTCTCTCTCTCTCTCTCTCAGTGGAGCCAGCCTAATAAGCCCCACACACAAGATCTCTCTCTCTCTCTCTCTCAGTGGAGCCAGCCTAATAAGCCCCACACACAAGATCGACGCAATCCAACTTGTGCAGCGAAGCAACAGCCGCCGCACACAAACTTGTAATTGCCTACCAAACGCGTCAAATGTGATGGTGATTACCCCTCACTGCCAGTTATTGGGGTGCCACGCGACGCCCCACCGATCCCTTACCACTATACCACCACTACAATCATCCTACCTACCACCACTACCATCACCATCATATCCCCTCTACTACCATCACCACCATAAGCATCCTACCTACCACTACTACCATCACCACCATATCCCCTCCACTACTACCATCACCATCATATCCCCTTCAACTACCATCACCACCACAATCATATACCCTCCACTAATATCACAACCACCATCATCATCATCGTTACTAGCCTTCTAGTCACCTTCTGTCACTTTTCACTCCCCTCACCGTCAACATTTCCCCCCCAACACCCGTGAGGGAAGGGAGGTAAGTGCATGTAAGATGAGCCTCCACTCCCCTCATCCTCCCCCTCCCCTCACACACCCTCCTCCCCTCTCACACCCTCGCCTGCCGAGAGAGAGCGAGAGAGTATAGACGCACATGCGTTTCTCCTGTGTTTCCACATCAACGGACAGCTAACATACCACATTCAATCAAGCGAGGCAGGAAATGCTTGTGACGTTACAAAGAGGGGGGTGTTAAGAATAGTTGCCAGACAGCCTCGCCTCTTGGTGTATAGAGGCACCAAGGAGGCCACGCCCCTTGAAGTGACTGCACGCCAGTCACTTCACATAAATCGCGAACACACAGGCCTCGGATCCTCTCCTTCCATTTCCTTTCCGTATTTTCCAATAAATTATCGTTCATATTCTCAAAGTTTGTACAATGCATTCCTCCTCCTTCCCCTGGGATGTTGTTAATCCCACGGGGGCCATCTCTCCCTCCCTCGCCATCTCCTCTCTCTCTCTCTCTCTCTCTCTCTCTCCTCTCCTCTCTCTCTCTCTCTCCTCTCTCTCTCTCTCTCTCTCTCTTCTCTCTCCTCTCTCTCTCTCTCTGACACTATCACACAATGAGGAATATACACATACATAATTTAAAATTAAAAATACTTTAATTATAGATATTTCCAAACAATATTATTGGCTACATTCACACATCTACGCGCGCGCGCACACACACACACACACACACACACACCACCTTGCTCTCAGTGTTACGAATATATTTTGCTATAGCCATTATTTTTTCCGAAAACAAAGAATGTAAATATTTTAAAAGTTCTTCATCCTGTTGGGGAGAAAGGCCCCAGTTAAAGGGGCCCTCAATGGAAGGGGGAAAGGGGGGAAAGGGAGGGAGGGGAGGGGCTTTAAATTGTCTTTGCTGTTTTGTGGGGGAAATTTAAAACTTAATTACCACAGGGAGCTATAAAGTGGGGGGAAAGGTTTAAAAGTGGCCTATTTAGGGGGGTGGGGGAGGGGTTCCAAGGGGAAAAACTGAGCGAACATTTGAAAAAGGAAAAGATTTGAGAAATTGGGCTCCCTGCCCCAAGTGTTCGCGAAGTATGGGCTGACTGTACCACAAGACCAAAGACACACATAAGACACACCCCTGCCTTAAGCTGTGGGTGCATTTCCCGGGCCAATCAAACACACACCCCCACACACGTGCCCACACACACAACGTGCACAATACACACACACACCACCACAAAACAAACACACACACGTGCACACATCACACCCGTGCACACTAAAACACCACCACACATAGAACAGACACACACACACACCTATACACAACAGAGAGAGGGGAGAGGAGAGAACAAAAAAAGAGAGAGAGAGAGAGAGAGAGAGAGAGAGAGAAGAGAGAGAGAGAGAGAGAGAGAAGAGAGAGGAAGAGAGAGAGAAGAGAGAGAGAGAGAGAGAGAGAGGAGAGAGAGAGAGAGAGAGAGATACAGACACACAGAGACAAGGACAACAACAGACAGAGGCAATAAGACATACGCTTGCAGAATAATTGCATCATGACTACTAATGTCCAGAAGCGGGGGAAAGGGAAAGAAGAAGAGAAGGAAAGCGGGCCATGGGAAGAGAAAGGAGGGAGTGGAGGCGGAGGGGGCAGAGGAAGCCGTCATTATAGAAGAGGTGGTGACGTTACAAAGAGGGGGGTGTTAAGAATAGTTGCCAGACAGCCTCGCCTCTTGGTGTATAGAGGCACCAAGGAGGCCACCCACGCCCCTTGAAGTGACTGCACGCCTCACTTCACAAAAATCGCGAAACACACGGGCCCTCGGATCCTCTCCTTCCATTTCCTTTCCGTATTTTCCAAAAAAATTTATCGTTCATATTCTCCCAATTTCTGTACAATGCTTCCTCCCCCTTTCCCCCTGGGATGTTGTTAATCCCACGGGGGCCATCTCTCCCTCCCTCGCCATCTCTCTCTCTCTCTCTTCTCTCTCTCGCTCTCTGCCCACGTCATCTTTTTCTTCCCTCCCATTCCTCTTAAATTTCAGTAACCCTTTCTCCCATCTCTCTCTCTCCCCTCTCTCTCTCTCTCTCTCGCTCTCTGTCACGTCATCTTTTTTTTTCCCTCCCATTCCTCTTAAATTTCAAAAACCCCTTTCCCCCAAATCTCTCTCTCTCTCTCGCTCCTCTGTCACGTCATCTTTTTCTTCCCTTTCCCATTCCTCTTAAATTTCAGTAACCCTTTCTCCTTCCCTCTACTCTTTTGCCCTCCCTCCCTTCTTCCCTCCCTCTCTCCCTTCCCTTACGGGCTTCTTACAACACCTGTTCCTCCTACCTGGTGTCCTTCTGTCTCCCTCCTCCCTTCCCTCCCTTCATCTTTTCCCTTTCTGTCTCCCTCCCTCCCTCCATCCTTCCCTCCTTCCGTCCCTCCCTCCTTCCCTCCTCCCTATCTCTCTCCCTCTGTTAGAGCTGTTAAACTGTCATTAGTGTAATTGCGAGACTTAAAACATAATTACTATTCATTAAACCTACTGCTAAAAAAGGCAATACTCCCACCACTACTGCTACTACTATTACAAACTGCTATGCTATGTTTGGCATAGCAGTAGTAAACTAGTCATATTTGAATCGATCGTATATTCTAGAGCGAGAGGAGAGAGAGCGAGAGAGAGAGAGAGAGTATAAAATTTTTGTAGAAAT